>JAJOOO010012502.1:0-17597 GCA_029582685.1 Solanum piurae | reverse complement strand
GACATCCTAGAGACACATCTTTACTAAACTAAGGTCCTATTACCCTCTTAAATTCATTTTATATACAATATTGTACACCTTTTGGCTTATGTGGCACACCCCGTGACTCCACGCAGTTGAGGTGCGTGGTAGTTATTTGGATGTCACGTAAGCCAAAAAGGTGTACAAAATTACAAAAAAATGAGTTCAGGGGTAATAGGACCTTAGTTTAGTTAAGGTGTGTCTCCGGGATTTGGGTCATAGTCTAGGGAAGTACTTCTACCTTTTCCCAAAAGAAAATGACTAAAAATATCATCAACGTATTAAAACTGATTTTAAAATTAAAAATCCATGGAAGCTTTTGTGGTGCAAGCTTATTGTCTCTAGTTCTAGGAGTATTATTAGTGTCTTATAATTTGCTTTAGTCTTGTAATTTTAACATAGTTAATTTTACTTTGTTTCAGTTACTTTATAGGTACCTCAGCTCATGTAGATTAAATCATGTATTTTTAATTTTTTCCTTTTTTTTTTTTTTTTTTTTTACAAATTAGTGGAAAGCTTGTAGACATAATGTGATTGACCTTGTATTCCAGGTGACATTGATATTCTTTTCCACCATGCATGTTTATTTATTTATTTTTATGAAGGGTTGACGATAGATCAAACAAGTGTATGTAATTGTATATGTAATGATCTTTTACTTTTAATTTTTACATTATTTATGTAAGTTGTAGCCGTATATAATTTTGAAGCTAGCTGTTTTCTCTTTTTAAAAAATGATTAGAGTCCACCATTGATTAAAACAAGATACAGATAAACGATGCATGAGAGGTTGATTCTTTCTTAATTAGAGGTCTCATGTGTTTTCTTTTGAATATGATCCTACACGGCATAAATTCAAATATAATCGGATTTTAATGTGAATACTGAACACTGTATAGAAAACAAAAAAACATGAGGATAATTTGGATGACGGTGGATAGTAATACTCATTTCGTCCAATTTATACGGGGATATTTGATTGAAGATAACAAAAAATTTAAAAATTATAAAATTTATATTTCAAAATATATTAGTCATAGATATTCGTATAATTATAATTATTTTAATAAGAATAAAATAAAACTAAACTTTATTTTGGTATTTTAAAAATTATTTTTCCATTAAGAAAGATAAAAGATTGCATCAGACGACTACTAAATATTGGAAAAATTATAGAAATTCCACATTTAAGTTTACTTATTATCATTATCCCCCATTAGTTTTATAAATTTAAAAAATCCCTCATTTTTCTCTTTAAGAAAAAAATCTTCCAGATACAATATTTCCTACGCTAAAAAATAGAGTTCATCCTTTCCTTAGACTTCTCCCCACTTTCTCTCCTTAAACTTCTCCTCATTTTCTTTGACGGTTGATTTCTCCAATATTTTTCAAAATCAAGTCTCTCTCTCTGCATATTCTTGGTAATTTCGTTACTTCTCTTGAAATCTTCTTTTGTCTGTTCTTCTACTATTGAAATCCTCTTTTGTTTGTTCTTCTAACTGTTGAAGCAGATGAATGATACTAATACTAATCGTATATATGACTATGAAGATATTGGTTGGGCGGAAAACAGATCGAAAAGTCTACACGACCCATTGTTAATGGTGAATGTAAAAAATGGAAAGAAGAAAAAGGATCGTGCTTCATCTTCAAAAACCCAAGTTCCTAAAACCCCGCAAAAAAGGGGTCGAAAATTTGCTCCTGCAATTTCTCGACCTTCATTACCTAAGGTTAGGTTTTAGTTCTTCTTCTTTCGAATATTGTAATATTTTTTTTCAGATTTCGTATTTAATGTATCATTATTCTCTGTAATCAATTGATACACTAACCCTAAGTAAGTCAAGTTATAATGTATTTTGTTTGAAGTGTTATAACATGCATCTTTCAGTAGATCCCAATCATTAATGTATCATCTGTGTTTTGTTTATGGGTCTGTATGTGTATCTAGTATGTCAAGTTTCATAGCAAATGTTGTATCAATTACATATAAGATACATTATTTACAAATAGTTACTAAGTTCATGATTCAAAATTTTAACAAAATACATCAGATTAGTATATCATGTATAAAATGTTGGCCATTAATGTATCTTGCTTAACAAGGTGTTATATTTTGTATCATCTATTAACAAGTTGTTATTTTTGCATAATATTCTGTTATTTTTTAGATCATTACAGTCTATGAGGTATGTTATCAAACATATCCCAACCCACTATTTCAAGTTTGTTGCAGCATACAACAATGATTTTGTAGAAGATTTGAAAAAGTATATGAATGTCTAGGCTCTCGAGTTATTTATAAATTCTATTTTGGGCCATATCTCGACAGTCATACCTGCAACTATCAGGGTCAAATATCTAAATGTTTGCTGCTTCTTGAGATTGAGCAAGATAACTGTAATGAGCTTCATATTCGGCATGCGCATGGGAATATTTTGCGCTTCACTATAAAGGAATTTGCAATAATAACATAATTGAAATGCACTGGAAATCCCAATGACTTTCAATATCCGAATACCTCTAAGAGCAGCCTTATTCAGAGATACTTTTCTGACTTAGTAAATTCTAACAGTGTGAGCAAGGGACGACTTTTTCTCCGTTTTCTTCAAGGTAATTGGGACAACTCTGAGGATGTTTTCCACATGGGAATTCTCTACTTCATTAACTCATTTGTTCTCTCACAACTACCTGACTCACCTATCCATGTTAACGACTTCTTGATGGTCGAAGATGGTACATATGAACATTTTCCTTGGGGACAATGTGCATTTTTCAGGTTAATGATCTCATGGAGGAAACAGAGAACCAAAGTTAAACAGTTGTATCATTTAAGTAGTATGCCCTATGCTCTAAACGTGTGGGTGTATGAATGTGCATTGGTTGTCAATGAGGAAATTGTTGTGAAGGAGGGAGACTACATCCCAAGGATACTAAATTGGCGAGTAGTTGGTGTCAAGCCTAAATTTGAAATATTTATGTCTAGTATCTTTATTGAGGTAGCGATCATTTTTATATATTTCAAGTTGCAATTATTTTTGGTATGCTGACATTACAAACTTATTTTTTGAATGCATGTACCAACATACAACCAACTCATGAGGAATTGATTGTACTTGATTTACCGGGCAATCTGGTTGTCTCTCATCCCGAAAATTTTCTATCTGCTGATAAACCTACAGAAAATGGATCAGATGACATTCCTGGATTTGAGGATTTCTCTTCTAAACCACCGTATCAGATTGTTAGGAGGAGTAGACGTGTATTTGGTACATCATCTACACCCCCCCCCTTCGAAGAGAAGAAAGAAAGTTGTTGGGACCAAACAAAAAAATATTGCAATGCAACAATCAGAGCAGTTCCCTGTGATACAAAAAGAAGCAATGGAACAATCAGAGCAGTTCCCTGTGATACAAAAAGAACCACTGTATATTTCAGATTCAGCTGGTCCTTCATCTGATCCCAAAGAAAAGAAAGACTCATTAAAAATCGAAGAACTTAAGCAGTATTTGACGCAATATGTAAGTGATTCTCATAATTATTATTGAATATTTTTAATTATTCCACAGTAAATCATTATTAACTTACTTACGTATTTTTAAATGTGGACAAAAACTTTGATGAACTTAAAGTCTTAATCAAAAGTAATCACAAACGTGTGATGAAAGCAGTTCAGAAGCTAAAACGGAAGGTAGTTGTTATTTTAATATTTTTTATTATTTGTAAAGATATTATTCTAGTTATATTGTTTTTTCTTAGTTGAAGAAAAAATCTACCAGATCACTTCCAATCTCGGATGAAGAGGTAATCGAAGAAGACAATGTGAATCAACCCGAAACTACTAATCAATTTGTTGAACCAAGTTCTCTAATTGATATGGAGTTTGTCAACAACGTCCTCGTTGATAACCATGATGTAGAGCATGAAGAAGAAACATAGGTACAACAACATGAGGTCTTAGAGGTAAGAATCAGATACATTCATTAAAGTATCTAATATTCAATAATGTATCTAACACCAGCCGATACATTATTGTAATGATACAATTACAGCCAAGAATTTGTGAAACATTTATAAGTGTAGTAGTTATATTACGTTTAAATTTTAAATATAAGATTAGTTTCAATTGTTGAATCATTATTATTTGATTGATATTCTAATCAACACAGGATGATGATACATTAAAGGATAAAAGAGGCAACGATGATGTATCAGAACCACCATCTACAGTAGATGTTCCTGTTGCAGAAAATATATCTAAGAAAGTTTTTGTAAGTTTTCGTTTATGTATATGACATAGTTCAATCATTTAATGTATTATTCATTAATATTGTAGTATAAGTTACTGATTTTGATACATTAATGTTTGAATTATTTACTATTTTTCATAGTTTGTTGATACATTAAATGATCAACAAGCTGGTGAGGATGTATCCAATGAACGTGTAAGTACACGTTTATGTATAAATCTATTAGTTTGTTCATTTAATGTATCATTCAAAGATGATGTAGTATTTGTTCCATTTTTGATAGATTAATCTATGACTTAAGTAGTAATATTCATAATTTATTGATACAATTAAGGTTCAAAGAGCTGGTGGGAATGTATCCAAGGAAGTTATTATAAGTATAATTTTACTTATAAATATTTTTATCATTTATTGTAGCGTTATAACAAAAAATATCGTGCTGCTTATCAGGATGATGTAGTAGAATTAATTGTGGTTCAAGATGTTGCTGATAAATCGCAACATAACATCCCATTTGCAAACAAAGTTTCAGTAAACATTGATACATTGGTAAATTCTAAATATTTTCTTCAATTGTTCGTTTGTTTTTGAATTGTACAATTTTCTTATTATTCATTTTAAAATATAGGATTCTACCACATCGACATCCATTTATGCTGGAACCCAAGAAGCTATAGACGTACTTATTTTAGGCCTTCAAACTCCTTTGTGTGTTCAACCATTGAGTGCTGTCAAGTCACATCCATTAATCGATATACATCAATCTGTACATAAAAGTATATTACCCACAGAAATATTGGGTAATGAGATGGTCGTGTATCAACAATCAGAGACCCCTGTTCAACGAAATCGAATGTCATCAAGAATTTTTCAATCGCCATATGTGACTGAATTTGATTCTACTGACAAAGGAAAATAGAAAGTTGAAGAAGAAGTTCGTCCAATCTCCCCATTTGATGGACTTGGTATTTTTTATCAACCTCCGTCAAATTTATTGAACGAATATTTCAAGTGGATTTCTAAAAGTCTCCTTAAAACTCATACCAACAAGTGAGTAACAATTTAATATTGTCATATAGTAAAAATATCAGACTGTTTTCACCTGTTTAGAATAGTAAATATATATATATAGAGAGAGAGAGAGGAAACCAATGGATGATAAATACAGAGGCAAATCAACTTCATTTGAATTTCAACACATGGACTTTGTAGTTGCCTCTCCGAAGAATAAAAATTGGTTTTATGTCATATCTCAGCGAAAAAAATGCTGGACAGATGAGGTACGATAAAAAGATACATTATTAATATATATACGATACATTGATATTTTTGTATCATATACATTATTTTGAATGTGTATATGATACAAAATCATATCATATATATTATTTTGAATGTGTATATGATACAAAATCATATCATATACATTATTTTGAAATTTGTGATTGTTGTGCTTTATCATATTGTCTAACTTTTTGTGTTATTTTTAATTTATGTTGCAGCACATTGATGTAGTTTTGTATTACTTAAGGAAGAAGTCAAAACTACGCAATCCTAATGAGTATAGATTCACCACTGTCAACTGCTTATTCAAGACATTTATTAATGATGCATACAATATGTACTACTGCAGCCCTCATGATGATAATTTAACTACGCAAGAGCACATGGCGCGTAGTGCTGTTGTAACTGGAATTGAGAGGTCAATTAAAAACATGATCAAAGGATTTTCAATCCCAGCTGAATTACCGTGGCATCTAGTTAATGATGTATACATTCCGGTGAACGCAGATGGTAAGTTCCATTGACTGTTGGTTGTTGTTGTTTTAAAAGAGAGGCTCATTCGTGTCTACGATTCATCAATGCGTACAAGAACAAAAGAGCCGTGTGGTGAGATAAAAAAGTTGGCGATTATGTTGTCATCTTTCCTTCATGACAGTGGTTTTTTCGATCAAACTGAGCGAACCAATAGGTCATCATTAGATGCTTACAGGGACAGTCAAACTGGAATGCTTTTGGAACCAAACATCATTTTTAAAGTTAAATTCGCACAAGACATCATGCAACAAAAATGTGATAGCTTGTAAGTATTAGCACTTCTTTTATTTATATTACAATGTATATTATTTTTATTTATAATGTATATTCCTCACTTTTTTTAAGGGATTGCGGAATGTTTGTAGTTACCTATGCTGAGTACCTTAGCGATGGGATCCCTGTTCCCAAAATTGGTTTCTGTTCAGAATACCTCCGTACAAGATATGGAGCCCTTTTATGGCAATATGGTACTTTAAAGGCTAAGCAAGGATACGTTAGTGAAAATGATGATCCCACAAGGCGTAGAAGTCATTCCAAAGAACCAACTCAAGAAGATTTGGTCAATGTTGATTAGATCTTAGACACTTTTTATAGTGTTATCATTTTGAGATACATTAACTCTAGCTTTAAACTTTTTTTGGTTTTTGTTGTTTTCAGATGTTTGTACTCAAGCATTATTGTTTAGCTTAACACTTGTTTAGTTTGACATCAACTTTCAAATTTTTAACCTATTAGATATGAAGTAGATTGATGTACAATCTTGTCGTATATAATTTGATACAAAATTGGATAACATTTATGTATCAGATTCATTAATTCTTAAACACACTACAACATTTATGCTCATTACTTCTGGTAGGAGCTGATACTTCCACACTTTACTAATGCAATGTATCATATTCATTAATTCATAAACAAACGAATTCATTCATTTTCATTACTTCTGGTAGGAGCTGATACTTTTGACACTCTTTTCATGCTCTGATAATATTTACTCAAATTTTTTAGCCGATACGTTTGCACTTTAATAACTCAATGTATCAGATTCAATAATGCATAAGTAAACACAACTTTACTATGCTAGTTGTTTTGGTCAATTTATTCTAATTAGTTGCTGGCTCATTCATTTAACTTAAGATACATTATATAATATAATTGTACATCTGAAATACATAGACTGATACAATCCCCACAATCAAAATTTATTGTACATTATTAGCAAACAAGTGATGATACATTATTTAAACACGTATTTTGGAATATAATCTACTATAAAACAAACACAAAGTAGAAAATCTTGACATTTCAAATTATTGTAACGAGATTTTACTGGCTAATAATAGATTGCAATGTTTTTTATCAAGGTTAAATTGAAAACTGCAAAAAAACTGAAAACATAGCGACATTAAAATAATGTATCTGAAACATAACAGTAGCTCTAACAAAGAACTTCGTCAGTCTTCTTTCGGGAAGAAAGTACAAGTCCTTATGTTGTGACCTTCTTATCCACAACGTCCACAATGGTTTGTATTTTTGCTTATCTTTTCACTTGAATTTTTCTTCCTCTTTTTCCTTGGTCGTCCAGCCAACCATTTGTATCTTGGTGGCAATACAATTTCTTCCAAAACAAACTCCGGTGCTGACCAATCCTCATTGTCCGGCATTGGAACCATCGGAACTTCATATGTGTTTGCCAATGCATATGGTTTATAGTAATCTGAGCAGTAGGGATGTATATCTATAATGTTTTTCTTCTTTAAAACAGCAAATGCATGTGCACAAGGTATCTCGTCTATCTGAAATCTCCCACAGTTATAGATCTTTCTCTCCAGACAAACAATGAATTTTCGCCCACATTCAAAAACTGAATATATAAATTCAGTAGATTGCACAACCTGGCAACATTAGGTAAGACACACACCACATATCAATTAAATCAATTTTATACTCATAACAGCCAAAGAACAACAAATTCCAAATATATTAAAGCTTATATATTGGCACATACCTGCATTTTTGAACATTTAGAAGCGTTTATAATCAACAACTCTTCAAATCTCTTCCCCAGTGTTTTCTTTGTATAAAATGCTATTTCTCTATTTTTAGAGTTCCAAGAACCGAATAGAACTCTGACTTCTTTCAAAAATTGTATTATAGGTAGTTGTCGCGCTTCAACAAGGCAGGCATTGATACATTCTGCTATGTTAGAAGTCATCATTCTCCTCCTGTTTACTGTTGCATGAACTCTTGACCACTTTTCATAACCAGCATCCTCAAGATACATCTCGATTGTCAATTTTAACGACTTTAGCCATCAATTTCTCAAAATCCTCTTTTCTATAAGTCTTGGCCATTGATTAGAACATATCACTTAGTACATTTTTGCTTCTCTTGAAGCTTGAACAAACATTTTTTCCAAATGTGCCATATGCATGCAAAATGAGGAACATTTGGAAAAATAGTTCTGACACTATTAATTATGCTTTCATTTCTATCTGATACAACACACATTTGTTCCTTCTCCCCAAATGCACTTTTAAGCTATTGAAAGAACCATGTCCATGAACAATCATTTTCACTGTCCACCACTCCATAAGCTAACGGTAATATGCATCTTACTCATAAATAGTGAACATGTTTGTTAATTTCTAGATACACAACTGTCCATATATAAAACATCAATATCAAGTAACCATTGTTATGGGACAAAAATTTATAAATTCTAATACAAAAATCATACCTGCACCATCAAGCGTACTTGCTGATACAAAAGTTCCTTTGTAAGCTCCACCAAGATATGCACCGTCAACAACAACTACTGGTCTACAGTAGTGAAAACCCCTCATTAGTGGCCTTAATGATATGAACAGATACATGAACTTATTTTCCTCCGACTTATGCATCTGTATATAAGAATTTGAATACACAGTTTCCAACATATATAGATATTTAGGCAACTGTTTATATCCATTCACATATTTACCCCTTATCATCTCTAATGCGCGCTCCTTAGCACGCCATGCTTTGTGGTATGAAATAGCAATCCCATACAATGCTCTAACATCCTCAATAACATCATTTGGTGTATGAATTCTTTTATGATTGTGAAATTTAGGCGCTGTCACAGCACTTATAAACCCAACTATAGCTTGAACCTTTGTTAATAATCTATCCGTTATCGGACATATATGCTCACTATTGAAGTACCTCACTTTGAATAAATCCAATCTCTTCCTAACAGATGCACTCAATCTCCAACAACAGTCATCTAATGAACACAATAATTTGTAGCTACATTTTTTCAGATACATTAGTAAAATGTATAACCGATACATTAAAACAATAGATTATTTACGTAACGATACATTACAGTCCCACATCAAGTTGACAGCAATAATATATCATCAATATTATACATTAACATAAGGTGATATGAATCTGATACTTTATAGTAATCTTACATTGATAAAAAGCTTAAAACAAAATATTAACCAGTAAATATTCATCAAATCATAATTGTATCAGCTTTACTACAAAAATGTATCATCATTATTATACAAATATATAAAGTCAAACATTTAATGTATCATAATTTTAACCAGTACTATATCCTTACTGTTTCAACAAAATACAATGATACAGTAATCAGAACAATCATATATTGATACATTAACACATAAAAGAACAATCATATTAGCTGTAATGCAATAATGTATCTTTATTTTGATACACTTACATAATATACCTGATACTTTATAGTAACAACATTGTAACTTACAGTTCTGAGAAATTTAAATAACACTCCAACCATTTAATGTATCAACCTTATAGCAAATAAAGTAGACAAAGTTTCATACCTCTTGTTATCAGATCTCTTTACTCTAAATTGAAGCCATGTTTTATTTTGTATTTTTCCATTACAGATATCAGAGTGGATTTATCCTTGTACAATTGATCCACTTTCACGTCTGTATTTTTGTATCTGATATGTAATTCATCACCTCCAACTCTGGTATAAAACACGACTCACCATTTTTTGATTCTAACAAGTTGAGAGCGAGTGCATCATGTTCAGCAACTTCAACACAGACAATTGAACCAATCGACACATCCAAACTTTCAATATCGCCAAGATCCCTATCAATTGTATCAATACAGAGGGGATACAATCCAAATCCAATCTCACGTTTCTTCACCTCTACGTACAATTTTACTCCCATATCAGTCCTTATACTCATTGGAGAGGAGTTTCTTTCTACAATGTATCGTATTTCAATTTTTTTTCTCAACTCATCAATATTCAACTAAGCCGCAATTGTTGAAACTAGATTCATGAAGGAAACATATTCACCAACCAATATCCCCTCACTCTTGTATCTTTCATATTTAATCTCACTCTCCCAAATTCCAGAATGCCTCAACAAAATTGATATGTTCATTATCTATCCGATTAAACTCACAACAACAAATTTGATTCTTAGTCAAAGTCTTATTTGTTGAAATAGAGAAGAAGATGAACACGAATTGAATCCTCCAATTCTGATTTGATTTTGGGAATCACGTTTCTGTAATGTCGCAAAACTTATTGGCGTGATTTAAAGGATTTGATTTTCCATTTTAAATTGGGCAAATTCCATTAAAAGCGCAACAAAAAAATATGTAACCTGCATTTAATAATGTATCCGACCCGCTTTATTAATGTATCAGCGCTTATTATTGTATCCGTATTTTTAAATTTTTGAGGAATTTTTGTAATTATAAACTTTTAAGGGATGAATTATAATTTTGCCTTAAAAGTATGTGATTTCTATAATTTGCCCTTAACTATTCCACTGACCAATAAAGTAGTAGGCCTCATTTACTAGTGGGAACATTCCCGAAAAGTGATATACAAAAAGGGATAATTACATTTTTTTAGTACATATATAGTTTTTATAAATATTTATTGTTTTAAACATATTTTATATTTATTTCCTAGATATGCTATATTTAAAAAAATATTTATCATCTATAGTCATTGTACTATGTATTAAAAGTAAATTATATATGCAATATATGTGTATTATAAATGTTTTAAAATGTGTTGGCTTGTATGCATCCACCACGAGTCAAGAGACTAGGTCTGTAACACTTCAAAATTTGGAATGGTCCTTGGTTCTACGAGTAGACCTATGGATCGTAGGAAGGTTGTTGTAGGAACTGAGTGAGTTTTTGGAAATGTCAAGTCTTTGATGATGGTCTACGGATGAATAGGACAAATCGTAGAAAGTATTACAATCGTAGAAGGGATCCGTATAAATGATCCAAACTTAGTGAGATTTTGGACCTAAACTTGGATGCTACGGGTGGTACCTAGGAACCGTAGAAAGGATGACGACCCGTAGAAGGTTATCATAGAAGTTGTCTAGGGTTTTGGTCCCTAGTATTTGACTCTAAGGTTGACCAGGATGGTCCGTAGAAACTCTTACGGACCCTAGAGTATTCCCACAGATTTTAATTAAGGTTGTTTTGATCCTTTCCTACTCATTTAACCCCTAAACTATGTCGTTTTGACTCTATAACTATTCTTATAAGTTATTTTACCCTTCAAAACAATACGCATTCCCTCCCATTCACTCAAACTCATAAATTCTCTTAAGGATTTCTTCTCTAATTCTCTCTCAAGCTCCAAGGAAGGATACTAGGGTTTAATCAAAGGCTTCAACGTTATTCTTGACTTTTGGGCATTGATTACCCAAGGTATGTGAGAATTCATCAATGGATCCCTTTAATCCATTGGGTTCCTAAAGAAAGTCAATCTCCAATTCAATTTCACCCAAATTATCTAGGGTTTCATGCTATTCTTCAGGGGTCCAATTTATTATGATTCAACTTTTATTACTTGATCTTATCATGCCTGATTTGATTCAACTACATGTTTTCTACTTGATTTCATATGGATCCATTATCTATACTTGATTATGGCTATGAACTTATGAACTTCAATTTATGAATTGATTATCGATTCATGATGTTTTATGAAATTGATGATTTATGAATAAAAAATGCTTTTAAGATAAATTCAATAATTTGTGCAAGATTTTCTCACATTTGGATGTAATCATTATTCAGATGCTTAGCAAGGTAAGTGTCTTAATATGAATTGATGCTATGAAGAAGATTAGTTTCATTGAAGATAACCCAGCCTATTCATGGATGTTCATCACTATAGAGCTACGCAATTACCCCTAAGTGATATTGATATCCAATCCCCACACCACTATATTACTTGTAACGCCCCAAGGCTACCCCCTAGACGCAACACGGTGCTTAATGACACAAGTGACCCCAAGTTAACCAATGACATAACATATTTATACAAGTTCGATCATAACATGCACTGTGTGGAAGCTAAAAACAGTTTATTATCTAAAATGGAGAAAAAGCCCAAAATATCTTAATATATATAAAATATGTGAAGAGTATAGTGATGACTGAAAACAACACTAGCAACTCAAGTTGAATCTAATCTATGTCTGAAAACCTTTAACTAATTTGAGTTGTTGGGACATGCCCCCAGCTAACTCTAACAAATCTGAAACTGAAAAGTAAATATTGAAAAGTAAAACATTTATATCATCCTCGAATTATGAGGACTCACCACTGAAGTTGCTAAGTACAAACAGGAAGTCGAGCTAAACGCGGTTTGGATGTTGAGCACCTGAACATATATCATACAACGATGTAGAATAAAAGTATGCGTCAGTACTTTGAATGTACTGAGCATGCGAGAATTTTGCTAAGCTAAATGATACAAAAACTAAACATGAAAATAGATATACTGAAGCATAAATGAAAGTTGAGCTAAATGGAATGACCAACTACTAATCATGAAGATGTAACATATTGAATTGAATACTGAAAATATATACTGAATACATGGTCAATGCAGCATGAATAGATACTATTAACCGACATACCTAAGCTGAGCTAGCTATGGACCAACCTGTAACCCTAGATGGAAGGGTGTTCATACCTTGTCAAGGGTACAAACAAGTTTGACGTGGATCCATCAACTAATGTCCACAAGGGACCAGGGTGTCAAGGCTAATATGATGGGTGACACCTTCAGAACCTACGGTGGCTCCGGGACTCAGGAATTTACTACTAAAGGTCTCAGCCTTAACTGACGGGTGAGCCTTCATCCCTTTGTCCGCTCGGTACTAAGTTTACTCCCAAAGGAATATAAAGCTAAAAATGAAACTATAATACTGAATAGCTCAAAATACTGATAATTATTTGAGAATACATCATACATATACCGAAGATAGGCATTCGAATTCTGAAGCATGATTGTCTGACTAATCTACCTAGCAAGTATAATTCATGAAATGCGGATGATTAACACAAGCTAGGGTTTCTGAGTTTTATACATTGGACTATACTAATTCTACAAAAAAAAAGCATGTAATTAATATCATAGAAACTATAGAAGCTAAATTACAATGAATCCCTAAGATTTAGCAACCCTATGTCTGAACAATTTATGGAGAAGCTGAAGAACTGACTGAATTCTAGGGACCTAATGGGTGAAAGGAGCCACTCGTGAAATCCCACATACCTGGTGAAGAAAACTACGGAGAAATCCTTTGGATTTCGGGGATGAACTTGAAGGAGGGCTTTGCTTGTTCTGGAGAGAAAAATGTCACCTCTTTCTTTTCTTTTTAAGTCTGATAGTTTTAGGAAAATAAATGTTTTAGGTAGTTTTTAACTAATTAATTAGGCTTAGACGAACTAAAACGACGTAGTTTAAGCAACAAACGCATAGGGTGGAAGACAAAAAGAACCCCAACTTTTAAAACTGAAAACGTGCCCAAACCAGCTAGTATCACGAGCTGTCTACTGCTTCATGGGTCGTTTAAAGCATCACGGCCTGCCAGTGGGTCATCGTGTTGCCCTGCTTGTAAGTTGATCACTCATTTCTTTGCCAGCGTGGAAGGCCTCCGATAATGCAGACCTCACTAATGCGACGGAGGCCCAGCGAATGCGACCAGGTGGGACCCGGGGCTCCACGATCGCGGCCAATCCTCTGCGAACGTGACCTATGCAATTACGGCCCTCGAGTCACCTGAACTTCGAGATTGCAGCCTGGGGCCCGCGAACACGAAGAACAAAAGTAGCCTGCACCAGCTTATGCATATAAACTGGTGTTGGCAAGTTTCAAATCTCCGACGGAGCATTCAGAATTTGTTAGAGTCCCGTGCACATAAAAAAGATATGCAACTCTACAAAGTTTGATATTTCAGACTCAGCGGAGCAGTCAAAATTCCCATACGATATTATCTCGATAAAAAGTGGGTCCCACACTCAAACTCTATTTTAAGCCAAAATCCACAAGGGAGCTTAGAAATAGTCTAGAAGCCTCGGGATCCAAACGAACGTTCATTCTAGACCAAACCCAACAATCCAAGGCTAACCATGCTGACGAAATTCTCATCTAAGCTCGTTTACTGAAAATATTGACTAAAGTCAAACTTAGGCCTTAACTTGAAAGTTAAAACGCCTAATTGCACAAACTCGCACCGAAAGGCTCAGGAGTCGCATTGACCATGCTACTAGCCTAAAATGACCCTTTCGAAGCTGCTAGCATCGTCAAAATTGGATTCTGAGGTCATCTTCTTGAACTTTTGATAAAAACTAACCGTTCAAGGTTCAAAAGCTCCAAACACTAAAAGTCACACACAAAAACTAAACGAACGACCAGGTGACCATGCTGTCAGCCCCAACAAGTCATAAATGACAAGGGGTCACTACAGAAAAGCTCTAAACGACGAACAAGAAGCATAAACACAGAAATTTCCTAGATGTGATTACAATATTGATAGTAGATATTTTAGGAAGCACATTAGAAAAGAGAAAAAAAATTAGGAAAGAGAGCATATTGAGAGGGGAAAATGATAATTATTTTTGGGTAGAAATCATGCTTTTTTATACCCCTTTTTTTTAAAAAAAAAATATCTCATTTTATTTTGATAAAATTCTACTGTTATGTTTCTCTATAATACTAGGTCTTATGTTGTACATTGATGTTTTTTTCCCTTGAATATAAACATACAAGTTCATTTTTCGAGTGTTTAAAAATAAAAATAAATTTCTCACGTAGGGAATATCATTACTGAAAATTATAACAAAAAATTACATGTAATGAACGGTAAATCTAAATACTTATTACATATAATTAAACAACAAGTCAATGAAATAACATTTTCGTCAATACTGAACCTATTTGTACGTCCATCGCTGTTTTACGTAATTTATTCTTTTTGTATAGGAAATTTAATCTATTGACACATGCACTCACATAAGTTAAAGCTAGTTTTATTAAAAAAGAGTACATCAAAATTGTAGCATAAATCGTGTTCAACGTAAAAATTAGCCAAAATGAGGAATAACTCGAATGAAGTTCAAGCATATAGAGTATATCAAGTAGTTTTCAAGTTCTCTATAGGAAGTGTCCTAGCTAGCAAGCAACTAATGATTCATATTGAGTAATGTTTTGAGCATATAAAGCCTCACTAAGCTCAAAGTAACTAATTAATTTCAAGTTGCTCCTACCAAATTGAACAAGTTGGCAGCGACTTCCTTCATATCTGGGCATTCATTTGGATCCTCATTCAAACATTTCACTACTAAGTCTGTGATGCCATTAGCAAGCTCATCGTTATCTTGCAGAATTGATTCATTCACTATTGATCTTTTTTCTCCTTCGCGTTCCTTCAGAATCCAGTGGTGGATTGCCATTTTCTTCTCTATACCAATGTAGCTATTGCCAATCAACTCCACAAGTAAAATACCAAATATGTAAACATCAGCTTTTAAATTTTGAATACTTACATTAACATGCAGGATCATGTAATGTCAGTTATTTATTACACAATAAAAAAGAACAATCTTACACATCCAAAGATTAGGATGGATCATTGCAATTCAAGATTTAGAAAATATCCAACGAAATCTTAGAAGTACAATGTGAATGAATAAAAGTCATTTGTCCATCCTCTATAACAGTATCACTAACAAAAGGTAAAAGAATAGAGATAGATACTGATGATTGAGCACAAAAGAATAAATTAACAACAGGTCAAACGTTGTGTTGTTGAGGCTTATTTAAGGCGTGCATAAGCCGTGAAGCTCAGAAAATCTTAGGGAGGGTGCTTCACCTCACTTAAGCTCTGGTTCAGTATATGCAGGGTGAGCTAAGGTGTGTGCCCCATTGCCAAAGAGTGTTATCTTGAATAAAGTGGCACCAATAAATAATTATAACGAGCAAAAGAAGTAACCTTTTTTTTCTTGCATTACATATATATTTGTACTTGTTTTCTTCATGGTGCTTTTTCTTAATAAAGCCCACACCTCAATTTCACTTAAAGCCCTAATAGACCTGGAGTGTTTTATTAAAAGCTTTTCACCTTCAAATGAAAGGAGAAAGGAAATGACGATAGAAAACTGATTCCAGATATCCTTGAGTACCAACCTCCGCCTGCAATATTCTAGATATTCCGGGTGTCTTTAGGACCATGAATACAACCAAGAAACTCGTACCAAATACTACAGATACAACTATCGAAAGAAGTAATGAAGAAATGGTTGAACCTAGAACATTGACCTATAGAGCAAGAATATTTTGCAAGGAAATCAATTTGTCTAGAGCAACGAGAGTGAGGAAAGTACAATATAATTACACAATATTGTATTTTATGACATTAAGCTAAACAATGCAGAAAGTGTTGGGAATGGCAAGGCACTAACAAGAATGTCCGACAGGATAACAGCGGAATAATACCCAAGTCTAACTTTCCCTTACAATTTGAACCAAGAGAAGACAAACCAAATCAAACAATACGAAAAATGGACAGCAAGTATATCAACCAAACAAAAACAACAAGATAAGAATAAGCCAATCATACAAGACACAACAATTACGTGGAAAACCCTTCGATGTGAAGAGTAAAAAGACCACAGGACTAAAAGCTCTACTATAAACACCAATGGTGTGTTTGGTAGGAAGGAAAATATTTTCCTAGAAAATGTTTTGCTGGAAAACAAGTAGATTTTTGACTTATTTTCTCATGTTTGGTTGGTGACTAGAAAATATTTTTCGAAAAAGATTTTTTAATGTTCTATTTATGAATGAAAATTATTTTTGAGAAAATATCTTTTATTTTTACTAGAGAGTAGAAATAATTTTTGAATTGAAATTGAAAATATTTTTTAAAAATAAACTTAAATTTTTTTAGAGGGAGGGGGGTGGTTGGACTAGCACACGCGGGGGGGGGGGTGAGATGGGGTAAAAAAAAAATTAAAATTAAAAATATTTTTTAAAAACAAACTTAATTTTTTTTGGGGTGGGGGCTGATTGGGTGGGGGGGGGGTCGCAGGGTAAGAGGGGGTGGACTGAAAAAATAAAAATTTGAAATTGGAATTTTTTTTTAAAAACAAACATTAATTTTTTTTTTGGGGGGGGGGGGGGTT
>JAJOOO010012495.1:10000-11524 GCA_029582685.1 Solanum piurae | reverse complement strand
AATAATAGAATTAATAACCTATTCACAACTTCATCATCATCATAAACCTTAGGTCACAATTGCCCATTCAAGGTCAACATCCAATGTAACACAATTGATCATCAATTCCTCATAATTCAATATAGAACAATACATAAGTCAATAACCCATAACAATCTACACATTAATATCACATTATTAACTCATAATCAATAGACCCACTTTAGACCCAAAATTAGGGTTTCAAGATATGCAAGGTTTCATGTAGTTTTTTTGACCTTAAAACCATCAATAATAACATAAATCATCATTTGAATTACGTTCATGCAGGAACCCAAGCTTAGAATTGAAATTGGGGTTTTGATTATTTTTGAAAAACATTGAAATCACTTTGATTTGGCTCTTTGATTGAAAGGAGAATCAAAGATAAAATCCCCATACCTTTATGATTAATTTCCTTAGAATTTGAAGGAGAAATCAGTAGGAACCCATCCCCTAGCTTGAAGCTTCATCAATGGCTTCCATGGAGTTCTAGAGAGAGAATTTATTTGAGAGAAAAGGTCCACTTTGAAGAATGGGGTCTTATTCTAGGTCTTGGGGTTTTAACCCACTTAAAATACCCTAAAATAGGTAGGATAACCGATTATAATACTTCCCAAAAGTACCCAAAGTACCCCTCACTTAGTTGGACCTTTTTAAACTAGTCAAACTTGAATTCTATTTTCGCAGATTTCGTCGGGAAACAATTCCGCGACGCGGAGGCTTTCCCGCAGGTTTTCATAAATTAAATTCCGATACAGTAGAGTCCGCTATGTCTCCACGTCGCGGAGACACTTTTTGGCCATAGGTGGAGCAGGTCCGCGACGCGGAGCTACTCCCTCTATGCATAACTTGCAAGCTGCCTTGGCAGCTTGCTTGGCCAAGGTTGGGGTCCTCCTCGGGGACCCTTAGGGTGGTCCCCGGGGAGTCGTATTCTAACGTTTTGACCCTAAAAACATTTATTAACACACTAGGGTCACCTCCACTGATTTTAGACTCCAAAAAACACATAAAAATATGCAAGACTCACTAGAACACACTAGCACGCAAACGACTAATTTTCGAACGTCTTGAGCGTCTCTTTGACGTTTGACTTCAAACTCAACTAAACTGACCTATGAACTCATTTTCAAACATTTATACAAGTTAATCAACTACTAACACGCATGTGAAGCTCTAATTATCCTATTTCATTTTGAGGGGAGTTACAACCTCAAACCCCATATCAACTCAAACACACACTCGTTAGGCTCTAGTTTCACTTACTAATTTTCTGGGTCATTACAAAACTTCCCATTGTCAACCACACCTCAAACATCTAACTTCCCCCTATCAACCATGCCTTGAAACTTTTTCCCTACGAACTGGCCAGAAATCTATCCTACGCATACCAATATTTTTTCCCTTTTGGCATCATAAAAAAGAAAGGTCGTAAACCCGGATTAAAAGTAAGCCAGTAAGGTAGAATCGTAGCCTATTGGCAACACAAGCATAAATGAAGAGCAG
>JAJOOO010012495.1:0-5000 GCA_029582685.1 Solanum piurae | reverse complement strand
AGTGGATAGTACTTGTTTATGATTGTTTTAGTGTTGAATTATGATATTATGATGATATTATATATTTTCCATGGTTAACCCTAGTCAAATTGATGAAATTGATATTGTATGGGTTTATGCCATGAAAGGTGAAATTAAGGATTCATAGGTGATCTTCGAGAATTGATGACTTGTATAGTAATTGTTTATGAATGAAAGCTTGTAGACATGAATTGAATTAGATTATAGTATTTATGATGGATCAAGACTAGTAAATATTTAAGTTGAACCTTTATGATTATTTATGACTAGAATTACCTAATATGAAGCATGTGACTAGAATGCCTTGAAATCTAGGTATGAATGATGATTGTAGAAGTAAAGCTTTGAGAGTAGGGCTTGTAGTCATGAATGTTGATCACTAGGGCTTAAAGACAATATGATTAACTATGGATGCTAAGGCTTTGAGAGTAAAATCTATATGAGAATAGAAGGCTAATGAATAAAATTGTGATGAAAGATCTTTACCTACCTAATCCACCTTATGAATGATAGATGGTAGGAACTGATAGAATCACTTGAGTCATGATGATATCCATGTCTAATGTAGAATTCTAGACTTGGTATTATGCATGGATATGATATGTTATGAAAGTTTCCCTCACATAAAATGATTCTAGGTTGAAAGATTCTCACCTAAAATGAATCTAAGCCCTACAACTATGAAATGTGATGAAGCTTGTGGTGAATCCCCTAAAAGACCTTTATATTATAGGGATGTGAGGTGAGTTCCCTTATTCCTCATTAATTAAACATGAGGTGATTACCCATGTCATGATATGGGGAGTGTGAGGTGATTACCCTTTATGTATGTATGACTCCCAAGGTAAGTGGTGATTACCCATTAGCCTTTATGTTGATCATGGAGGTGATTACCTATGATCCTTATGTGATGATGTGGATATGGAGGCGAATACCTATATCTCATTAAATGAACATGAAGGTGAATACCTATGATTCATTTATATGTAGGACTTGTGGAGATTCCCCTTGTCTTTATGATTCATTAATATGTATGCCTTGAGGTGATTCCCCTTGAATTTATGAACATGAGCATGACTAGTTTGTATTGTAGCTTGGTAGGCCCCTCTAATACATGCATGACTAGAGGTGATTCCCCTTGTCTATGAGAATAAGAAATGATAAAAATGAATGAAGAACCTAAAGTAGCTTAGCATGGGTAGGATTATGGGGTCTTTTTCATGCATGGCACAAGATTTCCTTGAGGGGACTCATGAAGTGTTTCTCTTATATGATGTATGCTTAGATAGAATTGTGCTATAGTTGCCTTCCTTGTAATGTTATGATTGACTAAAGGTGAGAGATTCCCTTGGTTATGAGAATTATGCTAAGGATGGGATCCTAAGATGGAAGTATGACTATAATGACCAAAGGGGATACTTAGCATGTATGAGATTATGGGATCCTATCCATGCATTGCACAACTAGACTTGGAGGTTCCTTATGAAATGGTTTTCTTATGCTATGAAAGTCTAAGTATTGACTATGTATATGGACTATGCATTATGATGACTAATGCTTACATTATGCTTATGATTATGTTATTGTCTCTTATGCTTACGACTTATGTCTTGTATTGGCTAACACTTTTGTTATGCTCTTATGATGTTATGCTAGCTAACATATTTAGTACATTTTTTACTAACACATACTTTGCCTATATTCTCATCAAATGTAGGGTTCAGTGATTTGAGTTCCATTCTTGATGATAGGTTTCTAAGGAGCAAGAAGTTGAAGATTTGGGTGAGTCCTCATAGCTTCGAGGACAAAGCCACTATTTTATTTATGTCTTTTATTTTCATGTCATGAGACTATTATATGGGCTATCTCCCAAAGGTTTTATTCAAAGTTGAGTTTAAATGGTTTGAGACAAAGTGTAGTAAGACTTTCGCTTGATTTTATAAAAGACTTTGATTGTATGGATAAAGTTTTTTTTTAAAATTTCCGTACTTTTCTATTATCTAATGTTATGATATGCTAAGGGCTTGTATGAGACCCCTTCAGGGTCAAGTATGCCATGTTACATCTAGGGTGTACCCCTGGGGCGTGACAAAGGAGTACTTCAGTGTCAGGTGACACTTTTCTTCTTCTTTTAGTGGTCTTCTTCACTATCCTCTTTATTGGCTCCTTCTTTTCTCCCTTATTCGAAACAACCACCTTTTTAACTGTTGATTTCCTAGATTTAGGTTTCTCCTTCTCCTTACCTAGTGCCTCCTTCTTTCTCTTTTCCACTGCAGAGATGATGTCCTCTGACATAGGGCCACTCTCTGCCTGCTCAATTGAAACATCAACCACCCCCATGACTGGATCAAAATCTCTTCTTCTCCAGTCTTTCTTCTTCTGCTGCTCTCAGTTGTACTAGCCTTATTTGCCTTTATTGCATCACTCATGAAATTTTGTGTAGAACCTATGGTAGAGTATTGCTTTGTTGGTTTCTCTTCTGTTACTTTCTCTTTCCTTTATTTGATATAGGAACCATCCTTCTTTATACATCCCATCATAGAGGAATATTATCCTCATCCTCTTCGTCATCTGCAGTGGTAGAGAATAGAACAGTTCCTGGGGTTTTTTCAAACACTGGTTCAGAGGTCTTTAGATGAACCTCTTGAGATTTGTCTCCTTCCTCAGAAAAAAAGAGTTCTTATGCCTTCCCTCATCTCCATGAGACTCTCAATCACTAACTCCTCACTCGCATCTAGAATGTTAGACTCAGAATTCCTTTCTTCAGGAAGATATCCATAAAAAATAAGATCAGACAAAATAGAGGGAAGAGGACCAGGTTGGGATGAGGACAAGGGGGAATTTAGATCTAGAGAGGGTTTGAGCACCGGAGAGGCTTTGTCAGTGGATTCAGGAATATCAACCGGAGGAAGGGTTGCGATTGGTGTTGGAGAAGGGTTACTGGAAGGGGAGTAAAAAGTCACTGGGTCTATTTCATTTAGGATGTCCATCATATTTTGAGAAGAAAATAGAGTTTGAGAAACTTTGTAAAGAATAGAAGAGAAAAGGAAAAGAAATATTTTAGGGTTTCTATAAAGTTGGAGAAGAGAGTTTGAAAAATTTCAGAAGAAAGAAGAGGGAAAGAGTATAAAAAGAAATGAAGAGGTGTGTGAAGTCCCTTTGAATAGATGTGTCGCTTGGACTTAAAGCGATGGAACAATGGTTAGAATGAAGAATGAATTACACATGGAAGTCACAACGGTTCTCATTAGCAGTTCAAAAATAATAGAAGAGAAAAGGAAGAGAAAGATTTTAGGGTTTCTGTAAAGTTGGAGAAGAAAGTTTGAAAAAATTGAGAAGAAAGAAGAGGGAAATAGTATAAAAAGAAATGAAGAGGTGCGTCAAGTCCCTTTGAATAGATGTGTCGCTTGGACTTAAAGTGTAATGACCCTAAAAATTAAATAGGAAGAACTAGAGCCTAACATATGAATCTTAAAAGTTTAAGTATAAATTGGACTAAGTATAAGTTCAAGAGAGGGTTCAAGAAAGGCGAAAGGCATCACTGCCCTTCGAAGCTCCCTTGAACTTCGCCTTAGCCGGATGGTAGACCTTTCCAAGGACCTTAGAAGTTCCCTTGGTAATTGCCTTAGTTTTATTTGGGCAATCCAAGGGAGGCATAAAAAGGGGTAATTTCGTAATTTCCTTTTTGGTCTAAATTAAATGGGTATAACCTATTTTATTTTATATAAATATATATATATGATATAAGTAAGTCATTTGAATACTCCCATGGATATGCCTTAGCTTTAAAAAAAAAGAAAGCCAAAGGCAAGGTCCAAGGCTAGTGGATCACTTCAAGGACCTTAAATGCTCCCTTGGACTTTACCTCAGTTTTATTTGGTAAGTCCATGTGGGCAAGGGGCGTTTTTGTAAATATTATTTTTAAGATAAATTAAGAAGTGTGTATATTTTATATTATTGCTAAATAACTATATAAGATATTAAAACATTTAAAAAGTATTTTTCAATTCATTCTTCAAATTAAAACTCCCAAAAGCTCCCTCTCTCAATATTTCTCTCCAACTCAAAGAAGAAGAAGTGGGAGCTAAGATTTCGATTCAAGGAGCTTTCTTTATCAAATTTCTTGGGAAAATCTTAGCAAAGGGATGGGGATCCTTTATCCTTGATTATTCTTTCTTTCAAGGAGCCCAATCAAAAGGTTTTCAAGGTTTTTCAAATACACAAAACCCTATTTCGAATTCTAAGCATGGGTTCTTGCATTAAATGATTTTAAATGATGTTTCATGTTGTTATTAATGATTATTGATGGTTTTAAGAAAGAAATCTTTATGAACCCATCTCTTCTCAAGTTCTTTAAATTTGGTCTAAAGTGGGTCTATTGATTTTGAGTAATTGAAGAAGGTTTATTGAGTGGTTTGATGTGGGTTGTTCTTATATGATCTTAGCTATGTTGACTTGCTGTAAATTGTTATTGAATTTTATAATGTGAGGTAGTAGCCTTGAATGGTCATAAAATTGGGATTTAACATTTATGTTGGTTATTGGATATTGTTTAGCTTAGCTTGTACAGTTGAATGTTGTTATTATCATTGTTATTGTATTGTTAATTGTTGGAATATGAGGATGATGAAGATAGCTATGGAAAGATGGTAAATTGACCTAACTTGATGAATATTGTATAATTGGCATGGAATTGAGTATTGTGGCTTATGGCCTTTGAAAGGTGGTAAGATGGTTTGATATATTAATATTGCTATAATTGTTTCTTAGGTTGGATCCACCTTTGGTGGAAGTGTTGCTTGTTGCTTTTGAATTATGATTGTGGCCATAAAGGGTATTACATGAGTATTGTTGTATTGTTGTGTTATAATATATAAATGAAGCTATATGTAAAGTTCTATATGAGGCTATATGTAAAGTCCTATATGAAGCTATATGTAAAGTTTGTGTGATATTGTATAAAGTGTTATTATGCTAAT
>JAJOOO010012493.1:0-31751 GCA_029582685.1 Solanum piurae | reverse complement strand
AAAAGGAGAGAATAAACCAAATATGAAAGAATATTATATTTTCCTTTCAAGAAAAGTAAAAACATTTATGGTAATGTTTTGTCTTTTCTTTAAGGAAAAATAAATCTTAAATTATGGTAAGAAAATCAGGGCAAAACCCTAACAATAGTGACAGTCAGAGGGTGAAAGTTTGTTTAAGACTTGCCACATTCTGGCTGACCAAACCTCTCCGGGGAACATTTTCAACAAGTCCTCTAAATCATTTACATACAATTTTTATCATAAACTTATCAATTTCGATCAACTGATTTTGACTAGTGTACAAGGTCCCGTATTTTCTCATATTAAAGATCTTTCTTACTATGCATAAAACTTATTTGGACATATTAATTTTAAGTCAATCTTATTGTTTTATGTAATAAGTATGAATCTATGAAATCCATATTTTCTCTTTATGCTTACTCACAATTCACATATAGCAGAGAGGTTTCATTTTTAAGTTTATGAAGTTCAGACTTCCTCCTCATTTTGATAAGCAAGTCTTCTCTCAAGCTACAAAAGCCTTTCTGGAGATTGTAGTTTTACATGTCCACAGTTAGGTTCTGCAAGCTGCCTTAATCAACTTAATCACTTTTTGTGGGAGCAAAAAAATTGTGATCAATATGTTTGAATTCCATATAGTAGAGATCTAATCATTTTCATTTTGTTTGTATAGGAAAGGCCTCTAGTTGTTCATGTTGTGATTCTTGCAATGATCTTGTTTAATAAGGTTGGCACTATGCAACAATTAGTCTCTTAGTAGACAAGACACATACATGAAAAATAACTTTTCTTCTTTGTATCCAATCACATTTAATATAGATTTCCTAATTTGATTTCAAACCTCTAAAGTATACCTGATTTTTTATCATGTTAGCTTTCAATCTTGAAGCATTTGAGAACGTTTCAAGATCTTTTCCAGTAGTTGAACAAACTTGACATAATAGCAATAGATCATCTACAAAGCACAAATGTGTTATCCCTAATTTTCTGCACATTAGATTGAGATATTTGATTAGGTACTTCATCAATAGAACAAATGAGTAGGAAATATACGATCCTCTTGTCTCAATCCTCTCTTAGATGTCATGATTTATGATAACATTTCATTTATTTGAAAGTTATAGCTTATCGTAGTAACATATATTATAGTTTATTAAACCATTTGATTAGGGAAGTCCAATTCTGTCAAGATCTGTTGAATGAAATGTCAATCCATTGAGTCATAGATATTCTAAATATACACCTTAATTATGCATCTAGGTGATATATATTTTGTTGTGTACCTCTTCCTCAGGTCACGACTAAGTATGAGGTTATTTGATATTATCCTTTCTCCTATGAATGTTGATTGTGTATGTCCCACTAACTCAACAATAAATGATTTGATGGTAGAAATAATATTTTTATATGATTTTATAGATAGTGGTGCAACAAATTATTGGCCCACAATCCCTTATAGCCTCATGATGAGAAGTTTTAGGAATTGAGGTTATTACAGTTGTTGATAGCTCTAAGCAATTTAGCATGATGAAAGAATTCGCGCACAGTTTTATATACATCATGTTGGATAGTAAGTCGAGTCTTTTTAAAGAAAAATGCATTAAACTGTTTATCCCCGGGACTTTGTTATCCTTAATGTCAAATATAGCGTGTTTAATCTCCTCATAGGTGCACATAAAATCTCTCTGTTGGAACAATGTCAAACTAAGCTATTCCCTCATTATTCTTATAAATGTTGTTGGTATTTGAGCAGCCAGAGAATTTATTAGGACTTTATAGAACCGCATCACTTCTGCCTCTATCACCTTATGTTTCTGCACAATATTCGTTTGTGCTGATAACGTGTTGTAAAATAAAATTAATAGAATCAACACAATAAAATAAACACAATAAAGAGAGGTGAGATTTTTTCATATTTCTTCCAAATAGCCTTTCAAGTATTTTCCAAATGTGAATATATGAATTCTTATGTCTTTATTTATAGTGTTAAATGAAGGTTTTGAAGGAAGATTAAGAGGAAATATCATGGAGGTGTGAGAATTAATATCATAATAGTGAGGAGTAGTAAAATATTTATTCCTACAATATTAGATATCCACAATTATTAGTTTCATAACATCACTAAATAAGTCTTAATATCTCACACAATACTTACTTGTTAAGTTCTAATCACCAATAATAGAAGAGCATTACAAATTAATTCAAACTAATTTTTTTTTAAAAATTGTGAGAAAGGTAAAAACTAGAAATAGTGATTACCGAGTAAGTCTTTGTATCTTACACCATACTTAACTCTTTTAATGTTAAATTCCTACTATTAAAATTAAGAATTACCAAGGGTAAAAGTTGCATTCATTATGAAAATGTCCAAACATTTGTTGTTGTTTACCAAAAAATAATACAATTAAATGTGTTAAAGAGGTTTAAACATATGTGAATTAGCTTGATCATGTGAATGGTAAATTATTAAATAAATCTCAATAATAATAAGATGTAATGAATATAAAGTAATCAATTAGATCTTGTGAATTGGATCCTGGTGGCCTAAGTACAACGTGTCCATAATGACTTAAGAACTAAGAAGTTAAGAGTTTTTTTTATTTATTAAAGAGAACATAAACAAGTATGTGAATTCAAAATCTGAAATCTCTAACGTACTTGCCTAATAGGCTATTTATAGCGAACAAATTAGCTAACTAATTTTGTAGGATTCAATCCCTCATAGACTTGTCCTCGAGCACTAACTTTTTGATTGCATAATGGCAGACAAAAATCTTATCTCCTTTCATGATTTTTGAATTGACTAACTTATAGTATTCCTGTTTGGATACTATTTTCATGTTCGAATCTTGCCTTCATGGAGCTATGCGAGCTACATAATAAGACACTAATTTCGATGATAAGGAACTAATACTCTTATGAGTTGACTTTGATTCTTAGGTCCGATCTTCAAAGAGGTTTGTTTAGTACTCTCCAGTTGTCCTTTATAAATAGATGATTGTGCAATGTGTCATCATATCATTTGGCCATCTAGAGGATATCGATTTTTCCTATTTAGTTAACTACTCAAAATCAATCACACGACTTAATTCAAATTCAAAGTGATAATATTTTAAATGAATCTAAATATTATTAATATTTTATGTAATTATTTAATATGTTTAACTAATTGATTTTTCTTATTAATGTAGATGAAGATATAAATGTCGATTAAGATAATTTAAACAATAAACTCAAATATGTTTGAGAATGTGTAGGTGTTGAATACACTATAAATTATCGTAACATTATGTGCTTTTATATAAGCATATGTTAGAAATGTTAACAAATTGCCGATACTTATAAGTTTGAATTTAGATTGAAAAGATTTTATTTTATAAAAAAATAGATTGAAAAAAGTAACAGTTATCCTGCCTCCTCTCGTGAGCCTTTTAAAGTTGAATTGGATTGATAATTTAAGAACACTTTAAAATGAAGGACTGATCCATTCTAGCACATCAAATTTTTGGCCAAATTTGGACTTTATTACGGTGATTGTTATGATACAATGTTAGCTAGTATCTAAAATAAAATTTTACATGGTCAAATAAATGTTATATGCTCATCATTCGTAGTTATATTTTATAAAGTACAATTCATGGAAAAAAATTCATTCAAGTACTATTCCCTCAAATAATGTTCAATGATCTTTTAGATTAATGCCATGTAGATGATAAAATAATGTATGGTTGAGATTCATTTCAAATCTTACGCTTAACAGAAAAGTCAAAAATATTGAAAGTAAAACTAACAATATCCATTAAAATAATTCGATTATTGAACATTTACACCAAGTATATATCGCCCTATTCGAAAAATAACATTCTTTGGAGAGGATTTTTTTTTTATAAATTCAATGAGTAAATTGTCACTGTCAACGTCTTAATTAAAAACAATTGCTACTGTCATTATCAATTTTTTTAAAATTAAAACGTTAAAAGTGGTAATTTACTCATTGAATTAAAAAAAAAAATCCTCCCGAGCACTAATTTTCGAATAGGGTGATATTTGGTGTAAATCTAAAATAAACGAATTAGTTTAATGGATACAGTTAGCTTTACTTTTAATATTTTTGACTTTTCTGTTAAGGGTAGGATTTGAAATGAATTTCAACTATACATTATTTTATGATTCACATGACATTAATTTAAAATGTCATTGAACATTAATTGAGGAAATAATACTTGACGGAATCTTTTTCCAATTCATGATCTTTACTCTCTTACCTCTCTTCGTAGTGTCGTTTATCTCTCTCCCTTTTCTCTCTCTTTTTTTTTTCTTTTTATACTTTGTTTGTATTTTTGTATTACGAAAAGAAAGAAATTTTTGGCAATTACTATATTTTTGTAATTTTATCTTGCTTGTTGTATTTCTATTTTTTTTAATCTTTGTATACAAAATTTGCTCTTGTATTGCGTCTATGTTAACAATTTATAAAATTATTTTTATGATTTTTTTTTAATTGATTCGGAATAATGATATTTGTATTTTTCATCTTTATAATTATAATTAAATTAAAATATACGTATATGTTTTTATAGTACATAACATAATATATGTGTATAATATATAGGTCCACTTTCTCATCTCTCTCCGCTGCTCCACCGGCGAGACCCGAGCCGTACTCTTCCCTCCTCTCTCAGCCCCTCCACTGCCCAGAACCGTCTGTAACTGCCACCGCCGCCGTTTGGCTATGGCCGGTGGACCACCGAACAACCAAAATATATCTCTTCTCCCAAACCACTAAAGAGACCACCGCCTTTCTCATCTCTTCCTCCTCTTCTCTCCCTCCGTCCTTTCTCTCTCATATCCATCTCTGAGACAGCGGCTGATCCACCGCCGTCTATGTCGGCGTGACCACCGCTTCTGTTTGATGTCCGCCGTTGCGAGCCGCGTGAACACCGCCCCACAGTGACAACGACAACCACCGTGGTCAAGTCCAAATCGATCAGGCATTTCCAGGTTGAGATATCATTTCTTTTAAGACGGATCCTTACAGATCCGTCATCTTTCAAATACTTATTTGCTATGCTTATCACTTCAGTTCTTTTTTTTCTTTGAATATATTAGGAGATCTGATTTTGGACGCTTGACTGACAGTTCCTTGTGTAAATTTCTGTGATTTCTATGTGTTTATTCTCTTAGATTATCATATGCGAGCCCCTACAATCTTTCATAAACTTCAAAGGACAGGTGCTTAAACTGTTTCCGGTTGATACATGATCATGTTTTAGCTGTTAAATCTAGGTTTTGGCATATTAATCAGCTTGTTTGATTTGATATCTATACCAAATGTGATCTTTCTTTGCACAATTTCGTATTTTTTGCATATTCTTCTTTGAGCATCCTCGGTTAAGTTCGAATTAAGACATCCCTACATGTCTAAATATGGCAATGTGAGATCTTTTGACATGCTGGTTGATGAATTTTATTTGCTGTTAGGCTGAATTAACTCAATTCTTTCCTGTTTCATTTCCTTTAAATTGATTAGGATAGCTCGAGTGCTCAATTCATTATGGCATAATTTTGGGTTTGCTGATTGAAATGCTTGATTTATGGCAATAATTTAATACAAATTATTACAATCCAGTTAATTGTAATTATTACAATCACTGTTGTAATTGGCAATAATTTCAATCAAATTATTTTAGTTTAAAGTAGTTTGGGGTGATGGTGGTAATAGGACCCCGTGAAGTATATGTATAGTTGGTAATTGGCTGATAGGTTTGTGGGTGGGGAGGAGGCATTTGGCTGTTTTCTCTTAATTTTTCAGTCAATTCCAAACCACAGTTTCTCATAAAAGACGAGGATCATCATTATTAAAGCCTATTAATTGTCATCACTCTAAACAATTTAAGTGCTTCTTCAAAATGATCATTTATCAACCTGTGCAATTGATATATCTGATACCAAATTGCAACAAGGACTAGTCTTTAAAGTAGGCAAAACCTTTCAATAATTTACAGAGAGTGAAGGGTAAAAAAAACACCTTAAGTATCCCTTTAGGCAATAAAAATCGATAGCTACAGATCGAAAAACAAACAGTTGAAACCAAAATAACTTCTTATGGAGCACCAACAATGATCAGTGAAGAAGCTCATTGCTTGGATTAGAATTGTAGAGTTAAAAGGTAAAATGAAAAATTGAGAAAGATAGTAAACCCTAATTTTGGAAGTACATGACATTGCACAATTCATGGACTCTGAAAATGTAAAAGAGATAAATACTCTATGTATTAATTGACCTTTGTGTTATTTTGTTAGCAACTTTTGAAGCTCCAATATTTGATTTGCTAGCGAGAGTGATCAATGAGATGTGAGGATCAACAAATCTTCAATTGTGAATGACAGAAAAGATTGGAGAGAGTGAGGAAGGTAGGTTCGCTAATTTGAGGGGATCCTTTGTTTGACGCCATCATCCATTTCTTTATGTTCCTTTCCCTTTTTTTTGTATGGGTTGTAACAAATTTAAGAAAATAACGTTTCCCCCTAAATTAATACGATATTTGATTTGTAATTTAAAAACCCGCATAACTAATTCAGATTTATGCTGGATAGAAGATGGAATAACGAATACATGAATAATTCAACTTTACATAATTAATACCTACATAAAATCATACATAGATTTCCTTCTAATCAATCAACCAAATGGCACAACCACAATAGCTGACTTGGCTCCCTATAGCTCTGGTCTACACTTCATTGTGAGTCGCCTCATGTACTACTCCACTATAAACAAACAGAACTACTACAAATAGATTAGAACATCTCTTGTGTCGGACCATTCGGTAGAATGCAATCTGTGATGTCAATGACACGGAAAAGAGATATATACGATGAATGGAAGATATTGCTAGAGTATTTGAAAGCATCTACAAAGCCAACAACGTACACAATAGATTGTAGGTCCCACATGATGCCTTGTACCTTCACCCAACCTTGTCTCTCGCCTATCGACCTGAGTCGAGCTAACTTTCACTCGAGGACTATCAATGAAAAGTTTTTGGAACGTTAGTTCCCTTCGGTGTACATCTCACCTAAGTTGCTCAGACTCAGGTGTGCGTATATGATGCGGGTGCGAATCCAAGGATTGGATTTGGCAAAACCTAAATTTTATGATTCGGGGGTACAGAACCAAGTATGGATATGAGTGCTGAGATTTGGCTACTAATTCTGAACTTATAAAATAGAGCTATAAAGATATTTTAAATTTTGAAAGATTTCTAGGTTGTCGTTTCCAAGACCCACAACTACTTCTTTCAAGCTCTCGTGTTCTACCCCTAAAAAAAGGAAGTCATTCAAGGCCTTACACCAACTCTCCTTAGAGACGTTGCTACTGTCTTCTAAAAGAACACAATCTCTTGAATTCTTAGTTTCTCTCTGTTTGGCGTGAAACATGAAGCATCAAATGTTGACAAAAAGGAAAAGCCAAAAGAGAGACAAAAAGGACTATACTATTGAAGATATGCCATTTCTCATGTCTTAAATCTATTTTATCTTTTATCAAAATCTCAATTGTCCCCCAAATTTGTCCATGAACTTTGGTCAAAGTATTTGATGCCGGTTGACTGAATCCCACACTCGCACTCGTCTTGTGTTGACACAGGTGTGGCAGCAAAAATGAAGATTTTGTGCAACTTAGCATCTTACCCAAAAATTTACTAATGCTTGCATAATTCTATCAAGCTAGGTTTGTTTTTTAGCTGGTTACGTAGTATTAGTAATGCAGTGATTAGTTATGAGGAAATCCTATGTATTATATTATGTAGATATTAGTTATGAGGGTTTAATTATTCATGTATTAATTATTCCACCTTCTATCCTACATAAATAAAATATTACATAGATTCCCTTATAACTTATACATGTATTAGTTATGTGGGTTTCTAAATTGCAAACCTAACTCCATATTGATTTTATACATTAATAACTTGCCTCCTTATCAACCACCAAATGTGATATTATTTATGCAAAATTTAATACTTGCATAACTCAATTGTCAAATCAGCTACCAAACAACCCCAAGTGTTTAAATTTTGAAGAAAACGTAGTTCATAAATTATCTTTTTCTTTATTTATCAACCCAGTCCATTATAACGTAGTTTATAAATGAATTGTCTACAAAGAGGAAATGGAAATTATGGCATCCATAAATCTAAAATAAAATTTCATTACACTATTGATCATGTGGCTCTTTTTTACAAATAATAAATTGAGGGATTTTAAATAGAGGAAGTTTCAGAAATGACTACTGTTTGAGCCTTTTTAATAATCTATAGCTATAATTTAGATATTTACCATTTATAACAATTATGTGAGGTGTCAAGTAAAAAAAAAGGTATCATGTGATTGTATTCGTTGTATCGTATGATAGTTTAGGTTGTATCGACAAATGTAGTCTGGGAATATACAAAGATACAAATAATAAAAATACAGGGGACTGTATTCATTCGGCCCTATTGTATCAATGTTGTCACCAATTTGTATTACTTGTATTCATTCCCATTATGTTTGTATAAACGCATGCAATCTTGATGGATACAATCATGATAGTTATATGGGTTCACTTAAATTCACTTGGTACACTTAAGACACTGCTGTGCCCCCTTTTTCCCTCGCGAAAATAAAATAAAATGGGTTTCAACGATGTGACAACTCTTTTTGGATAAATGAGAAGATAAAGAGTCGCCACCTAACGAATTAAAGACGTGCAAATTACAAATACATCTAATTAACTAGTCTACAAAACCATAGATCAGGCAAGAGTTCAAGTTACCTCAAAAGAAAGGTGTTAAAAACCTTTTGAGGTCCACAAATGTGAGTCCCAGTCGAATCTCATAAATTATGTGGGGGATTGCATCACAAACAAAGCTCATTAATTATTAGGCTAAAATGACTGATAAGGGACTCAAAACTATATTTAAGATAAAGAAACAAAATAGACGAGGTTGATTTACTTAAAACAAGATTTAAGTAACGAGATAATTAAAACAACATTTATCACTTAGGCAAATAAACTCTAAATATTTGAAGACTAATTATGACATAGTTAGACATACAATGAAAGAGGAGCAAGGAGAAAGAGTTGACATCAAGAGGTATGAAAATCCGTAAAGAATGCATGAAAACTAAACTACCCCAAATAAACATTTAAATAATAGATATAAAGAAAAAAAAGGGAAAAGATTGTATCCCAAGAAGTAATCGCTCAACCACGTGTAAAGTTTTTAAAAGACTTTTTAGCCAAAATGCAATGGCTATCATGTCGATCACTCATGGCTATAAGTGTACCATGCCGATCACTACACATATACTTTACGGGAACCTATTACCCCCCTCCCCCAAACGAATTTAAAATGGAATTATCACTTTCCTAGAAGTCATAACCAATTCTATGCTAAAGCTATGCAAAACACGCATAAACGACTGTGTGTTCATTTTCTATTTTTTTGTTCTTTTCCTTTTTTTACTTATTCTTTCTTTTTCTCTTTGTTTTTTTCCTCGTTGCTCGGAGCCACCATTGATGTAGAGTATATTCATTGTTTTTTCTTTCTTTCTTCTTCATTTGTTCTCTTGAAATTCATGAAGTAATGTTAGGTACTCTTTATCACACAACAATGACATAAAATGGAAAAAAGTTACATATTGCAGTATTTCCATGGCTGGCTTTTGACCATATTTTTTTTTTTAATGACAAGGGAAACCTACAGCCGCTACCCTTTGGGTGCGCATAGGGTAAAATCCCCGCTCTTATGCAATAGCTTGTAAACCACATAGGAGAGGTAACCTGCACTAGGCAAGTCCGATGCGATGAGCTCAACCCAGAAGGCAAACCCCCTGCTCTCGCTGGCTTTTGACCATATGATTCCATATTTGGATCTCTGAAATCCCACTAATGGATCACACTGATCCTTTTATTTCTACTTCTAGAAACATTGATTGTGCCCAAAACTTCCCCCAAGTCTTGCCCCCTTTTTAAATTTCGTCAAACTTCCTATTTCCAACATCGAAAAGCTAATAAAAAATGCCGAAGCCACCATTGATGTACCTTATGAGCAAGCCAAGTACCTCAAAATTGCTCAAGATGGACTCAGTGTTATCAAAAGCGCAAAAAAGCTCTAAGGCTCATTGGGGCTTTAAGCGCGAAGTGCAAATAATGCGTGGGCTTTATTGAGTAAAGGCGCAAATGGAGAAAACATACAGATTTATATATGTTTAAGTCTTAGACTAATAATTATAAGCTTGAATAACAAATATATGGACAAATAAATTGATTGTTTTTACGATAAAATGAAATATCAATGGTCTAGCATTGCCTCTTCAGGAAATGCTCAATCACGCGGAGAAGTATATCTTAGAGCCTTGATGATGACACTGAAGTGCTCATTAAGTGAGACAAAGCGCTCAATGCGTTTCGAGCCTCACTTCAGGGCTTAAGCCTTTGATAACACTGGATGGACTTGAAGAATCCATGGCATAGTTTCTCGAAGATTGAGATCTTGATATCCTTCAATTTTGCTTCTTACTGGGTTCCTTCAATTGCTTAAAAATTCAACATTCCGTCAGGCTATTTCAACATATTTATCATTGCGTTTCTAAGTTTCATCGGACTTATGCCGGGTTTGAACAATGATTGCAAAACTCAGAGAACCACCATTTGAAGGACTTTGAGAAAAACTTGAAATGGTTATGATGTTTTTGTGATATCAAAAAAGGGAAAAGAATAATTAAAACGTATAATCTCCAATTAGAAACTGAAACATGAACTATTTGTTTCAGTTTTAGCCATTTTAGGACTTCTGGTTTAATCCTTGTGCGCCTACTAGAGGTGTATTCACCTTCTTGGGCAGGTCATAGCTTAAGGGTTACCAAATTCTGAAAATAAAAGGTTCAAGTGGGTAATTGGACTCCTTTGAAGTATAAGAGTGTCGTTGGGAATTGGGTAATAGGTTGGGGGACATTTGGCTATTTTCTCAAAAATTATGGTGTGAACCCTGTAGTGTATGTCCATAATGTAGTTAACTCAATACACTGAGTGGCTTTAGTTTAGTCTGCGAAGGAAAAAGTTATTAAACAATGCCCGTTTTTGTATGAGACATGATTTAGGCAAAGCAACTCTTACAGAAAGACCAAACGGTCTCAGAAAGGGATCATCTAACTGGTGGTAGTGTTTGCAAAGTCATGCTCTTTGAGAGGGGCAGGTTTCCTAAACCTTCCTGTCAGCTTTTATCTGATTACTGATAACTGAATGCCAGACATAATGCTGATGCATGCAAAAAATGATTTGATAAATATTCTTAAAATTACTGACAAAAAATCAGCTAAGAAGAACGTGTGGGAAGGTCTCAAGTCTTATATTATCTTTTCCATGTGGGTCAAACTGTTTTGAAGTTGGAATTTATCAGAAAAATGTTCTGTTTGAAAGTTTGCTTCAATTAATAAGCATTTCCTATTTCAATATAATTGATATTATTGCGTGTTGCCCTCTAAAACATAAATGTTTTTGGTAGATCTACAGAGGTTCTTCTGTTATATGGACAAAGAAATGAACTTTCTACAACAAATTTTGTTGTTGACGGTGAAAAGTCAAGCCGTTACTCATGGTAGTTAAGTCTGTTTTGGGTGCTCTACTATTGTTCACACACACACCTGAGGATTAAGTGTTACTAGCATATTACATTTGTTCCTTACTGTCTTTAAGGTATACACTAATTGCTTTAAATTAGTCTGGTGTCTTAATACTGTATTTCAAATTTGATGTTGTAGATTTCCATAGCTTCTGTTTGCATTTGGTTATGACTACTCTATCATCGCCCAATAGTTCAACTGTTTCACCTTCTCGAGGGACAATTTCTCCAGCAGCCTTTGGGACATATGAATCTCCCATGCCTGGGGACTCTCATTCTGGCCATTCTGAACCGGCGATCAGTGATAATGATGAAACAGAGCTACACTTTGTATCATGGAATCAGGATTACAGTTGCTTTGCTGCTGGCACAAGTCGTGGCTTTCGTGTGTATAACTGTGATCCTTTCAAAGAGACTTTCAGACGCGATCTGAAAAGTGGTGGATTTGGAATAGTGGAGATGCTGTTCCGATGCAATATTTTAGCACTTGTGGGTGCCAAGGCCAACACTCAATACCCACCTAATAAAGTTATTATATGGGATGATCATCAAAGCCGGTGCATAGGTGAATTTTCATTTAGGTCTGAGGTTCATGCAGTGAAACTAAGACGGGATTGTATTGTTGTAGTTCTTGAGCACAAGATATATGTCTACAACTTTATGGATCTGAAGCTTCTTCATCAGATAGAGACTGTGGCCAATCCTAGGGGACTTTGCTGCCTCTCGCACCAGTTAAATACATCTGTATTGGCTTGCCCAGGCCTTCGAAGAGGACAGATCCGGGTTGAACATTTTGGCCTGAATATGACAAAGTTAATCAAGGCACATGATTCTCAGATAGCATGCCTAACCTTGACAATTGATGGGCTGCTTCTTGCAACAGCAAGCACTCGGGGAACTTTGATAAGACTCTTCAACACCATTGATGGGACTCAGTTGCAAGAGGTACTTTCTTCTCTCATATCTTGTTTTTGGCGAAGAACTAGACATTCAAATGGTGATTGGAAGGGATGAGCACAAAGCTAGCTCATTGCCTCATTCATTTGCAGCTTTCTTAGTGCAGAGCTCTCATAAAAATCGGACATTGTCATCAACTATTCCTTTCCACTTTTATCCTGAATTAGTTTGCTGGGCGTAGCGATTATGCTAGACATGGTGAAATACATACTTGAAAAAAAGTGTTTTAATGTCAATAGATATCATATTAAGGTCAAAGTATTCAGAACATAATTGTATAACTGCCTCCTAGTAAAAGAAGTCGATCTTGTGGGTTGCACCATATGGGAAGTATTTCTAGCTGGTAAGGAGTGGTAAGATACTTATTTTCATCTGAACTTGACTTGAAGGCCATTTCATCTCCGATTCTAGCACAAGAAGAAACATATTAATAGAAAGGGTACGTAATTGCAAAATGTGAAATAATTTAATATTAACAAATATTCGTAAGTGTTAAGAGGTATTAAGTGCAATTAAAAGTTTCCTTTCTGTAGTAGCAACAATTCACATTATTATATATGCTATTAGGGTTGTGGTTTGGTTCTTACCATCACCTATCCTTGAGAAAATCTCCATGTGTTTGGCCAACAAAATGATTTTTTTTTTTGAGAAGGTAACGATTTGTATTATAAACCAGTACTTATGTAGTACTGAATGCCCCTTTACAAAAACGTATGAAAATCTAGGAACAAAAACAGCATGCCTAGCATGATTCTAATACTTCTAGGATTGCTTCTGCATCTACAGGGGAACTCTTTGTACACCAAAAACATAATAACAGAATACAATCTGTTTTGATCATTTGTAGGGATCTGCTTCTATCCTCAAAGCTTCTAGCATTCCTTTCTCTCCAAATGGTCCACCAGATGCATGTTGGAATTGTCCTCCAATAACTTCTGTTCTTTGCCTCAATTCCTGCTTCCTCCCAACTTGAGAGAGTGTCAACAATCTTGCTAGGCATTGTCCATTGAATGCCTCTGAGATTGATGAAAATCTTCCACAGTTGATCAGTGATTTTGCAATGTAAGAACAAATGCCTAACTGTCTCAGCTGCCTCCCCACATAAACAACAATGTGTCACCAGAATGTTGTTTCGTTTCCTCAGATTCTCATGTGTTAGTACTGCCTCCTTTGCTAGCAGCCAAGTGAAGCATGCCACCTTGAGTGGAATTTTGGTTTTCCAGATTTGTCTCCAAGGACAATTGAGGGTTAGAGGAGCCCTGTTCATGACCTTGTAACCTGAGCTCACTTTGTATCTTCCTTTGTTGTGCTCTGTCCACCGTAGGCAGTCCTCCCCTTCCTTCAAACCTTGAAATGATTCCAACCTTTTAAAGAATTCAACTAATCTACAAACTTCCTTCTGAGAGATAGATCCCAACCTTGGGGAGACCACATTTCAGCCACTGTTCTGTCTTTATGTAGTGCTAAGTCAAAGATGTCAAGGAAGATATCTGACAAATTTTGATTACCCTGCCATCTATCTTTCCAGGACACTGTTATAGTAGTATGATTCCTTAGGAAAGGCCACCAGTTCCTAATTGATCTCCAAACAGTTGCACCATAGGGATTGGTTGCTTCCTTGGTGACCCATGAATCCATCTCTCCGTACTTCAGTTTAATCACCTTGCTCCACATTGAGTGTGGTTCATGAGCATATCTCCACAACCATTTCAGCTTTAGAGCCTTGCTTTGGTTCTTCAAATTTTTGATGCCTAATCCTCCTTGTTTTTTTCCCGTGATCATAACTTTCCATTTTACCAGATGGTATCCCTTTCTTTTCTTGTTTCCTTGCCAGAAAAAATACCTTCTTAGTTTATCCAATCTCCTGCAGGTATTGGGAACAAAGTTAGCATGTACGTAGGAAGGGTATCCAAGACTGCATTTATCAAAGTGAGCCTACCCCCCTTTGATAAATATTGTGCTTTCCATCTGACCAACTTCTTCTCACATTTCTCCAAGACAAAATTCCAAATTTCTTTGGGTTGTGATTTTGCTCCCAATGGCATCCCCAAGTAGATAGCAGGTAGTGCTCCCACCTCGCCTCCTAGCACTGAGGCCAAAAGCTCCATATTAGAGACCATGTTTATGGGATATAAATGGCTCTTTCCTTCACATGACATACCTTCAAAAAGCACCAGAATGACCCTAAGGTATCTTAGTTGTTCCTCATCTGCATCACAAATGATTTTGGCCACACGTAATGAGGTGTGTTAGGTATATAGTTAATTTAAAAGCTTAAAATTTTAAATTGAGTCTCTAAGCATTCATATATTTTGATAACAAACCTTTGTCTGTAGTTATAACAAAATTAAACCAAGATGAGAATTTTAAATAACATTAATCAATGTCTATAAACCACAAGGGGAGAGAGGGGAATTTCACCCATGGGTCTCAAAACTAGGAGTCTTTAGCAAGACAATGACAACAGTATTAGGTAGATTCCTATGCTTCCTAGCTGGAATAGTCGCTTGTACAGCATGACTTTTCACATGAAGAAAGAATTTGACAATTGTTTCTATAGCATTTAGGTCAACTACTAGGGAATGTTGTACAAAGGTCGAAAAGGGGACTAAGCACAATATGGGATGGAACTGAAGAGTCAGGAGCAAGAATGAGAAATAAGCAAAAGCTTGGGAGGAGAAAGGAGAAAGGAGAAAGGAGAAAGGGCAGGTAAGAAGAATATGGGTTTGAGAATTTTTTTCAGATCTGTTGTTTGAGGGGTTTGAGACTTTGAGGAGATAGTAATAGAATTGTTATCTGACAAATAATAATGACGGGAGCAAACAAGTAACGACCTGTGTCAATAGGTATGGTGATGGAACAATAAGAGTTGGAGAGTTAACAAACTTTGAATGCTCTGTTAGTAATGGTCCACATGGGTGATGTGGGATGACATAAGAGGGGTTTGGGGGGTGGGGTGGGTGGTTGGGGATTAGTGTATTGCATGTGGAGGGTAAAATAGTATCATGAGGGTTGAGAGATGAATGATCCGTGTAAAAAATCCTTCATCAAGACGTGTCCGGTGGAGTGGAGTGCAATTTTTCTGTGTTTGCAAGAATCAAAATTTAAGAAATATCAGAGTCAATTGGTTTTTTGGGATGTGAGGCAGGAGTCATTCCATTGTGTTATTGTTTGTTAAAAAAAGCAGGAACTGTTATTTAGTGGGACTATGTGGGAGTCTATGGGCCATAGGTGAGGTGTCAAAAATGGAGTTTTGGTAGGAAGTTCAGGGGTGGATGTGGGGGCAAAAGATCCCAGGGTATTTGGTGGGGATTTTCGCGTAATTAGTTATCGGAAAAATGTTGGTATATGAGACATTCTCTAGAGCAATAGATGATTATGGGTCAATCTTATATGGTGGTGAATGTTAGACCGCTAAAGTGCAACATATCCACAAGATGAGTGTGGAGATGGATGCTAACCCGAATGTCCGGTCATACAAGATTAAACAAGATAAAAAAACCATAATTGCTAGATGGTGCAAGTAAGCATATTGGGGATAAAATGAGAGGAGATTGCTTGAGATGGTTTGGCCAGGTCCTACATCGGCCTCCTGATGCACCTGTATGTAGGTGAAACCATGGTCAGTGAGGTGCTAAAAGGGGATGAGGTAGCTAAAATCACATGAAAGAAAGTTATCTTGAAAAAACCAACAATTTTTTGGAGACTTAGTTAAAGATAGGACAATGAAATAAAAAAAACTACGTAGGTGATATCAGCTAGTTGAGATTATGTTCTAGTCATGTTATACAACTATTTAGGTCCGATGCTTTTCTAGGAGTATTTTGGTCTTATCATAGATTTATATACCACTAAAAAACAATAATAGAAGTATGATTATGACATGAGATGAATTTTAATGGAGAAGCATGTTCAGTGAGGAATCATATAATCGACCTCAGTTTGTTTGGGAGACGTTGTATAAACTGTCACCATTTTATCAATTTTTACTGGCATGTTCTAGATATACTTAGTCAAGGGATGAGAACTCTACAAACTTCTTATCTTCACAGTGTGAGAGGAGAAATTCCCACTTGCTATCTAAATTCCTTTTCATGACTTCAAAAAATTCTAAATTTTTTCCTTCTAAATCTGTTTCACATGTAAAAGTACTCTTTAAATGTTGTGTAAAATTTGAAGTTCTGTTTTCTGTATGTGTGCGGTTTTACTATGAAATGTACAGTATCTATTCACTAGGGGAGGTAATATTTCTCGAGTATACTTCTGTCTGATTTCTGACTATTGAAAATGGAATTGCACAATGAACAAGACATTACGAGTCATCTTAGCTTTAAGAATTAGTTGTCTCCAGTTAGTTGGGTCTGCTTTTAGCTCTTTACTCTGCTGCTAGTTTGCTGACAATCTCTCCCTTAAGAATTTTTCAGGTCCTGTGATACCCTTGTGAGACAATCAACAAACAATTTTGACTTCTAATCGCCTACAAAATATAAAATGGCATTAATGCCCCCACTTCTTTGGATACTGATTTTGAGATGTTTTCCTCTAGTTCCTCTTTGATTTAAAGCATGCTTTATATGTGATTCCTTTTCTATACTCACTGTCCTTTCAGCTAATGGTGACTCTAACTGTGAATTTTGATATGTTCTCTATAGCATAGTGCTTATTCCTTACCTATGCTTTGTCTTAGGTGCGTAGAGGGGTTGACAGAGCGGATATCTGCAGTATTGCTCTATCACCAAATGTTCAGTGGTTGGTCGTCTCGAGCGACAAAGGTACTATCCATGTATACAGCCTTAGAGTACGTGTTGTTGGGGAGGATGCTTCAGCTGATGCAGCTGTTAGAACTCCAACGTTGTTGTGTCAGAATTCATCAGCTTCTCTTGATGCACTTATTTCTCCAAGTACTGGAGCCAACCCTGGTTCATCACTGTCTTTCATGAAAGGTGAGTGTATTACGAAATTAGGCATGCAATGCCAATTGGCTGTATATTGTGGCCTGATAACCAGTCTTTAGGGTCTCCAGACAGGTTTTACCTGACAACAATAATGACACTAATAGGATTAACCACAGTGTTTTTAACTGATTTTGTAATGATTATGCTGTATTGTTCTAACTGCCAACTTTGATAAAGATTTATTTATTTATTTTCTAAACTGATTTGATAGTCTCACAATACCTTACCTGTTGTCTATGGTGGTGAGGTGACTGTCAAAATTTCTGCTGGAACAGTTCTAATTTGATTCCTTTTTTTAATACAATTTTTCAGGAGTTTTGCCAAAATACTTTAGCTCTGAATGGTCATTTGCTCAATTTCACTTGCCAGAATGTACCCAGTACATTGCTGCGTTTGGTTCTCAGAACACCATTATAACTGCTGGCACTGATGGAAGGTACTGAACACTCATCTTTCTGGCTCAATATGTTACTCTATTGCAACGTCAGTTAGCAAATTCAGTTTAACCTTTTAGCATTAGTGTAAGGTATTTTGGCATTAGAACTAAAAAGTTTACACCAATTCAGCTAGCCGGTTCTCCTTTATCTCACCTCTTGTTGGACTTCTGTCAGTTTCTATAGGTGCAGCTTCGATCCTGTGAATGGAGGAGAAATGGTACAGCAGGAATATGTCCGCTTTCTGAAAACAGAAAGTAGGCCGAGATAGTTCTGTTCCAAAAGAAGTACTTTCCTTGTAAATAAATCTGATGTTTTATCTATTGTGAAAAGAAGGGAAACAAACACCAAGTTGATAAGCTGTGTTTGCTGACTAATGTGTATATAATGGCTCTCTATAAAGTGTTCAGATTATCCCGTATTTTTTATACTAGGGTGTGTTTGGTATGAATGAAAATGTTTTCCTAGAAAACAAGTAGATTATTGACTTATTTTCTCATGTTTGGTTGGTGAGTAGAAAAGATTTTTAGTGTTTGATTTATGAATGAAAAATGTTTTTGAGAAATATCTTTTATTTTTACTAGAGTAGAAAATAATCTAATGTACTTAGATTATCCCGTGTTTTTTATACTAATGTACTTTATTCTGTACTAATACTTGGAATGATGCGTCATCATCACTGTATATTAATAATTGCTTCACTGGATTTCTCTATAAGGTGGTGTTCTGTTCACAAATACGCAGTGTTTTAGTACACTTTGTGCAGTTGATTGTGCTTTTTGTGGCACCTAAGATGCTATTGTATTCCCTGCAGTTCAATAGGTTACACATCTTTGCACCAAGCTTGGTACTGATGTTTATGACCTTGTACAAGTTTTACCAACTCCCATTTTCTAATGGAAGCGATGGTTGATGCAATATGAGCGCTTGACAGGCAGTGGTTTAGTCTCACTAATCGGTTTAAGAGCCAGTTGATTACTTTTAGTTAAGTGTTCTGTTCTGAAAATGCATCGGACGATTAACATCTTGATCGTCGATTGTGTAAGAGAGTGAAATAGTTTCACTTGTATCTCACAATGGACAGAAATAACGCTGAAAATATGCCTCAACTTGCTTTCGGACCTTGAATGTTTTTTTTAATAAAAAAGTCTATTGGCCTATGTTGGCGCTCGTTGGCTTAGACCAATACATACATTTTCCATTTTACCTTTATATTTGAGGAGTCGATCATGAAAAAGAAAAATATTGCGTATGCTAAAACAAACAATGAAGAAGCAAACCCACAAATTGGATACGGTGATACACCGGCTCAACACATACTTCATTTTTATTAGCAGCTGTGGACTACATGGAATATACTAGGGTATTAATTTCTGTCGAATTGAAATGTTAATGCGGATCAGTACAGGCCTGAAAGGAAGCAATTTTAAACATTGTGGTTAAATTCTGTGAATTACATTAACTTTACATGGACGTTTTTTTCCCTGTATAAACAAAAATGAAGCACAATATGTACTTATATTGTATCAACTCCTCTCATCCCACTAAATCCTCAAAGAAGCTCCTTTTTACACAACATCTTCATGGCAGGCAACCTTAACAGGGCAACCCGCAGAATCAGGTGAGGTTATAACTCGGTAACTGACCAAGTTGAGGAGAAATGCTACTAGCAGAGGAAGACATTCGCTTGTTGTAACATGGACATTTCTTTCTTTCAAAATGGCAACAGAGGTGTAACGTCAATATTAGAATAACTGGAATAAAAGGCTAGTTGATCCATCTCCAAAAGATCTTAGATCAGCAGGTCTGACCAAGGCTCTACACAAAGGACAAGTTCTCTCTCTTTCAAACCTGAAACTTGGTAATTAGAGAACACTAACTGTTAGCACAAGTATAGACAATATGGCATTTTTAGCATTCGGTAATAAAACAGAGAAGCAAATGATTAAAAGGCTCATATTTCTTTCTCAAAAGAAAGTGGGAACAAAATAGACATTAAACAGTTTGTACTTCCTGTGCGAACACAGGTGTTCTCTCCTTTTCCTCTCTGGTTTTTCTTGAGCTCAAGTGTTTGCTAAGTTGGACTAGATTTGCCAATGGCAATATGAATGGACCAAAAACAAAATCATGGGAAAGTTGATAGATCATTTTAGTTGGAAACACAACAATGAGAAGACCTATTTTCTAAGTTTTTTTCTTTCACCGCTATATTCTTAAAACTGATCATGGAACAAAAGGAACACTTTACTGACGAAAAACTAATCACACTGGCAGAGGAAACACAACAAAAAGATTCAGTCCAAATAGGAAGAGCAACCAACTTATAAGGAAATAAAGAAAATGCACGTACGTTACTCCCTGATCGGCAATAAAAGCAGTAGCAACAAGAAGCATATTTCCCAATGGATCATTTATTTATTTGGAAAAATGTCACCCAATTGACTATTCAGGTAGTGAGCAGGATTATTTGGAATTCCAACTCACTTCCCCTCTCAGACTGATATGTAAATATCACATCAAACTTCTTTACTGTAATTTTTATTTCCAAGTAATAGCACAAAAAGTAAAATGATCTAGACATCCACCGATTATATGCTTTCTCTTTTCCAACTTTGTCCGCGAGATGATACATACATTAAATACAAATGTTGTATACTGAAATAATTTCACTCTTGTTACAACATTCAGATTGTTGATGATTGGAAGGTGGTATGGTGTATGAAACAGTTGGCATGCCTTGGTTTAATGGCTAACTATTGCCTTCACCAGCAAGATGTGCCAGGATTGACATAAATGCTCATCACAGTTTAGTGCACTTATGAGATTTTATTAGAAGCAAAATGCTAATAAAGAACTTGGTAACGAATGTTGACCACAAAAAAACATATAATAATACATGAATTTTGTTCAATCAGGTGGGCACCTCATTGAAAAAGTTTGAACTATCAGAAAGAAGATGCTAGTACATTTTCTACACGCTCTTCACATGCGGTCTGAACTCTTTTTAATTGGGTGATCGACACTGAAACTTAAACCCAGGACCATTGTCTACCCTGGTACCAATCTCTATAATTATTGTAAGGATTTATAAGAAATTGTAGATATGATAATATCTTATGTTATGCCTTATATTAGATAGATATTATCCTCTACGCATGATGATTTTAAGTATAAAAAGATCCAAGCTTTTTAATGGGACAGCGGTTGCCATAGGGAGAAAGGCACCTGTTCCCTAGAGAGAAGGATGTCCAATCATTGGGGAGATGAGTGGTTGGCTGGCCAAGAGAGAAATAATGCCTAAACGGACGTAGGAGAGAGGAGTGACACCAGAAAGGTCGCCAATTAGATTAGCAGTGCCTGCTGCCTAAGAGAGGACTGATTGTTGGAGAGAGGAATGGCTGGGTACCACCGGAGAAAGGAGGATAGCCAGTTGTTGGCTTTTTGCAGAGGAGAGCGGTGCTTGAATGATAGGAGCCACTCCTAAAGGGTTGTCTGAGAGAGGAGCAACAACTGGACAGTTGTCTCAGAGTAGAGACATGGATCGTTGGAGAGAGAAGCTTACATCGAACAACAGAAGATAGAAGAGTGTGTCCAAATATATACATGTGATTCACTTATTTGAAAGAGAAAATACTACAGAATGTTTTGTAGGGATACATAGGGTAATTTGTATTTAATTAAGAATATATTTACCTCCAATGTTAGGCATAGAAAATGGTTACCTACTATATTGTAGGTAACTTCAGACTCCTATGTCTTCATCAGAAAAACTTCCGACTCCTATGTAAGAAGTTCCTCTAGTACATTGTTCAAATTCAACAAGAAGTTTCCACTTCTATTTTGACACATCAAATAGAGGAACTCATGCAACAAAGTGCAATAGAAATACTAACCATTCTGAGACACAGTCTTCACAAAAGATGTGTTTGCAGCACAATAAAATTGGTGTATTCATCTTCTCTTGGCAAATAGCACATAGATCACCAGCTGCATTTACCTGGTTGAAACATAAAAGACAGGATTACATGACAGCTGCAAAAGAAAGCTCTAAGGAATAGGAAACATGTCTAGTTAGGTAATTCTCTTCCTCGCCAAAAAAAAGTTATAACATGCTTACTGCTCATAAAAGTAACTCTAAGAAAACTGGAGTTCAGCTTTACAGCTTCTATGACACAGTTGTAGCTGATAGAAAAAGTACCTGTAAATCTAAGGCTACACAATAAGAATGGATCTTTATTTCATTTATAGCTCCAAATCTAGTGTCACTTTAATCTTGCATTAGCTATTTTTATGTCACACAGATCTGTCCGTCAGCATACTAAACTAGGGATCGCTTTAGATTGCTACTAGCTGAAATTACCTGTCACGAAACACCTAAACATTTTTTATAGTCATGGTGTCTGGGCCAGCTTGCGCACCCCAGCTAATTCCACGGGACACCTGCTACCTCCCACTAGCATAAGTATTAAGTACCAACTAACTAAGTTCACCAAGGCTTGGAAAGGTAGGAAAAAATCATCTAGTGTTTTTGTCCCTGCTGGAATCTGAACATAAAGCTTCATGGTTCTCAATGCACCTCATTGATCACAATGACGCACCCTTGGGTGCCACGAAACACCCTAACGTTTGCTCAAAAGCTTGTGCATTTGGTAGTCTCAATCATACTTTCCGTTGTCTTGACCTAGAGACCAAGTAAAGGGTACAGTTCTATGAATGAAAATTGTCTTCTTCTTTTTCTTTGGATAACCATGGTGTCCAGACCCGCTTGTGAGCATCTCGACAAATTCCACGGGGTACCAGTCATCTCCCACCAGCAGCAAGTACCAAGTAACTTTGTCCACCAAGGCTAGAACAGATGGAAGATATCACCTAATGTTTTGTCTCTGCTGCTCAGACCACTTCATTGACCACTAGGTCACGCCCTTGGGTGCAGAATGCAAATTGTCTTTACATGAGATAAATTTGTAAACTAGAGGGTCCAATAGTCATTTAGAGGTTAAACCAACATTATCAACTAGGCAAAATATGGGTGAGTAGTGTAAAGATAGGAAACAAAGCAAAGCGCGTAAAAAACAAAGAGGTTACAAGACACACTAAATTAATGTTGGTAATTCAACTCCTGAGCTTACCAAAAATATAGAGTCAAATCTGTACAGGAATAAAGTTGCTTCAAGGAAGTGACACGAAGTTTATTATCGGACCAAGGAAAAACAAGGAGACTGTATAATCTCACCACATTACCCTCTCATTCTCCATGAAGAGGATAATCAATTTTTCTACCACTTCATATGAGCATATGCTATAATATTAGTGCAGTGATCTATCATATATGTGACTGTTTCTAATTGTAAAATAGAACAGAAATTTTGCAAGTCAGAGACAAAATAATACCTGTTCAGGTGTGGCATGTGACCCGTAATGGATTTCCTTAATCGACAGTGCCTTCAAAGCAGTAAGGAATGACCGAACCTGCAGACCAGAAACTAAGTGTGTTGTAGAAGAAAACCATGCCAAAGTTGTATATAAAGATCATGGGGTGCGGGGGTCCACAACAGAAATTAGTTCTACAATGACCTTACCTTCTCAACGATTGATGTAAGCTTAAACGTCAAGTACAATCCTGTTATCAGTGATGAAAAAAGGCCTCCATAATCTTTGTTGAGAAAAAACCTATACCAGACAGGAGTTGGTAATAGTGCACGGTATAGGAGCAGCATATACTCCACCAGAGTCAGCAATTGGCCCTAACAGACCAATAAATTCAGTTTTCTTTGCAAAAAGAATATAGAGGCGTTCAATAAATCACCAGACTAAACATCAACCTCATAGTATACCTGTCTGCGGAAATTGTGGCCCCTGCCATTCTTGTAAACCATAAGCAGCACCAACTTCAAAGTCATTGCTGCCTGCCGCACCATTGTATCTGGATGTAAGAACATTTAGGAGAAGGTGAGGACCAATACTCCTTTCTATTAGAGGTCTAGATTTAGGCATTGTACCCAAAAAAGTAAAGATAAATAGGTAGATAATATATTTATTAATAGAACCTTAAGCCTTTTTTCTAAGAGTACGTCCATCTATACTGGAAGGAAATGTCAGAACAATAAATAGAGAGAAAATCACCTCTACATGGTAAACACATAAAGCATAATGGGCACTGAAGTAGGGTTCGGTAAAGGTAAAAGTTTGTCAAGGGGCAACCTTTAGGATCTCTTTACGATTTCATCAATATCATTTTTTTTAAGATAAAAGATTGTAAAGGGGAAATTCCTGGTAAGATTTCATGAATATATTTCCTTGTTCTCCTTTTTACATTCCTTCATTTCAATGGGGCCTAGCCCTAAGCTGAAGGTTTTTCTTCTTTTTATTTATTTATCTGACGGGGGGCTATGAAGGAAATAGGTTCTCTATGACATGATTACAGTGAATTTCCTATCTCCCAAACTCGCATATAGGAAAAATAGAGAAATAGCACGTGAAATTTTTAATTTGAGAGAACCTAGAATAATAATCAGAACTAGAAGAAATTTCCGAGCTTAATAAGTTACCACTTCATAAAAGCACTCTGATACAATATTTTGGTGCATTTATTCCTGAAATAATAAAAAATATTGGCGATCTCTTTAAGGTGACCAGAATGTGTATAACATAATAACTGTTACGGGCTGCTTTCAATATGTCTGCTCCCGACACTAAAGATTAGTCAGGCGGTGACAAAAAAAAATATATGCATAACAAAGAGTACCAAAACGCATAATTTATCTAAAAAAAGAGAGTACCAACAAGTGTTTCAAAAACTATACCGTTTACCAGGATGATGAAAATAGCATGCCAGAAAGGTGGGATAACCTTAGGAGGAACCATAAATAACGGATAAAATATATCATCTTTGCGATTCCACCAGTAGATTCCACTAATATGAAGCATAAACACCAGAAAATAACCAAGAAGGACAGTGATCTTTCTCTCCCCCTGCAAATGTGGATACTTCATTATGACCAGATTCTGAGTCATTTTTAATATTTTATCGAGCTTCAAGGACAAAAAGTGCTGCACAGCATGTAACACTAAATAACATTTGAAAATGGAGCATAATGTCACCTTTAAAGCTGTCTGCTTTCGAAGAATGTCATTTGACCTGAACATGAAGGCCGTAATCCAAATTACGACAAAGAAACCTGCAAAACAATAATTAGAAAATGAAATGAAGGATTTATTCAGCTGTAAAGAAAGTTCACATGATATATTTTAAGAATCTTAACAATTAAATAGGAATAGTAAGCGCCAATATACAGAAAGTGATCCATTTCTAAATAGAACCACTTGACAGCCAGCTCAATTTATGCAGTACTCGTCAATCTTTATCAGGCACTTGGTCTATTTGTACCATCAGCAGCTTACCGTCAGCAACATGCATCATAATGCACTAATCTCCATGACAAAGCTGAAAAGTCGCCGATTGTTTTATCATATTTTTGGACTCATCTAATAAACCTAATGATTAATAAACAACCGGCTTTAATCATATTAATCATATACTCCTTCCCTTTTCTCTTAGAACTTCACCTAAAATTAATTGAAAGCCTATCTTGCTTCAGTATACATCACCTTGGGGAAAGTACTACTGAGAATTCCAGTAAATCTTGCCAGACACCAAAAACATATAATGCCAACAAACATCGGAAGGAGAATGATCATCAACATATAATCATATAGCAGGAAAAGAACAGGTGAGTAGGCACGTCATGGAAAATAACATAATGCCTTTAACAACCATTTAAGAGATCCACATTTTCCAAGATTCACCAGCTAAAAAGGTTCTAAAAATATAGGTCCCATGTTTTCTTGGAGTCCCTTAGTCCTGTAACAGAATTTATATGCTGGTAGAAAACATAGAGTGCTATGGTACTTTTACTTCTATTTTCATTTATTTGTACAACATTAGTATGAAATGAGCTTGAATGGAACAACATGGGCACTGACTCACTGAGGATTCTTATAGCCGATCCCAACTAGCTTGGGATTACATAGTAGTTGTTGTATCAGCTGAAAAGATTGAGTTACGCAACTCTCCTTAATCTTACCATTTATAAGGTAGAAAGGAGCTCTAAGAATCAACCAACAAGTCAAAACATTTATCATGTTTATCACTTTTGAGACATTTTCCAAAATATTTTCAACGTTCTATCTTCAAGTTTCTTTTCATTAGTCTAATGGACTCTAAGATGTGAGAAAACCACCAATGCATAAGGAGTAGGAGTGGTCCTTCATGAACCTAGCCAAGGGACTCGATCTAAAGCAAATTGCAGACGCCATCACTGCCAGCTAGTTTAGTCTTAGACATATAATTTTAATTGTTCACATGTTAATGCAAATATTATAACAAAGAAGAGTCTGCACATGGTAACTTATGCTAATTTGTCTTCTCACTCCATGTGTATAGTACCATCTTAGTCAGCAGAGTGTAGAGGTACATATTGCTATATGACTGCATGTCAAGCATATCTATCACCAACAAAATGTTAAGTGAAACCTACTTATTCCAGGGTTTTAGTGTACATTAAAGAGTGCTTGTTCATTGCCACATCTTCTCAAATTTGTGGAGAAGACAACGACCAACATCTTTCATTAAAAGTAAAAAATTAATCACTTTGAGTTTAGTTCATTATCATTTGCTACATATTTAACAAGCTTTAGCTCATTACTGCTAATGACGTTCTTAATCAATAGTAAAATATGAACTTGGAAGTGAATTAGGGAAATCTTAAAAGAAGAAAAAGGGGTTTACCTTGCAAGTGTTGGCGGATGAAAACAACCAAGAGTAGCAAAGAAAATGGAAGAAACTGTTCAATCCACCTTGCGACCTGTTGTATATCATACCTTTGATATGAAGAATCCCTATTATTCCCACTCCCTGAAGAAGTAGACCCTTCCACATTCGAACCCCTCTCTTCCTCCCTTTCCCCACCATCCATCACCGACCCATCATCACTCCTAACCCGATCATTCTCTCCAGAGCCAATTATCCTAATTGAAACTTCCCCATTACTAGAAGTAGTTGATTCAGAGGAGTTGGGAGTAGGATTATCAGGAAGGAGCAGATCGGTTTCTGGGTTTTCGGGTCGGACCCGGAGCAAACCGGAATATTCAAGGAAAGTAGAAAGTGGGTATCTGAAAACCCGAAGAGGAGATAGATTAACTCCAAAGGCTGTTGAATTTGAAGTATGTGGAGATGAACTAGAATTAGAATTGGAATTTGGGTTTGTGTCAAAATCTGAAACGCTTGAAGAAGTCGTCGTCTCCATCAATGGAAGACTCTGAAATTTTGTTTTGTGATAAGATAACACAAAGTAGTTGTAGCTGTGAAGAGGAAGGAAGAAAATGGTGAAGAAGAAAAGTCAGATGAGGGAGAAAGCTAACTTAACATCAAAGAAAGAAATATAAGACCAAAATAGGGAAGAAGAAACGACAATTTACTTGTCTGGAAATACTTGTACTTCAATATTTTCATTCAAAAATATCTTATTTGTCCCAAATTATTTATTCACTAGTGCGGTTCTAAAAAAATATAATTCATATATTAGTATTAATTAATATTATGATTTTATAGAAAGATAATAATTATAATAAAATGCCTCTTCATGATTTTACTATATTTTTCATGATCTTTTAGATAATAGATATATATCTTTTATTGAATAAATATATGTGAGACATTAACACCGTATATAAAATTATTTATTCAAATTAATGTATAATATTAAGTTAAATAACGTATTGGAAAAAAATGTGATGAAGAAATTTGGTAATGTATATATCTAAGAGACAATCTAAGAGCATGTTTGGCATGACTGTTGGGAGGCCAAAAGTATTTTTTTGTGAAAAACACTTTTAAAAAAATAAATATTAGTGTTTGACAAATTCTTAAAACTGCTTTAAATGGAAGCAGTAAAATTGGGAAAAAATTAAAAAATTATGCTTCTTACTAAAAGCAAAAGCAAAAGTAAAAGTAGAAAATTATTTTCTTGAAGACTAAAATATCCCTCTCATATATAGATATTTATAAATATATCCCTTATTAATTAATTAACATATCTCATAAGTTTGGTTAAGTTTCATTCAAAAAACATATTTTTATTTTTATATAATAATTTTTATTTTATTTATGTTTATCAATTATTATTACTTTACATTTTATATATTATTTTACATTTTATTTTACAGAATCAGAATTAAATGTAACAACAACATTTTTATAGGATTAAAAATATGAAGGACTTTACTTTATTTTTGTGGTGAATTTTTCATATATAGTGGTTTAATTTGTAAAATGGGTTTTAAATTTATTTTTCTTGAAATTTTGAATTATATTTAAGTCATCATGTTAATATTTAATTTATTTATTTATGTATAATATTGATTGAAAATTTGAATATACATATTTTAATTTAATTAAGAAAAAATTTAATTAAAAGTTTTCTAATAAATATTTAAAATAGTTTCTCTCTATAGAATAATCTTAATATAAAAAGTACATTGATACTTGTCATTTTTCGTAATTTGACTCTCAAAGGAACTTTTTAAAAAAGATTAGTCAAACACGATTTGCTTATCAAAACCACTTTTCAAATGAATTAATCAAATGCAAAAAAAATTTCAAAAGCACTTTTTAAAATGTTATTTTAAAAAAGTGTTTCTAGAAATAAGCAGTTCTTAGCAGTAATACCAAATATGCTCTAACTTTATTTAATCTTTTATAAACAATCAAATATGATTTTAAGATGTAAAAAAATAAAAGAAATTAGAATATTGAAAATGTAAATATACCCTACTTACCAGTTAACATGTGGAATGGGAAGTTACCATATTAATTAAATTATGAAATACTTAATGAATTTAGATATTATTATTTTTTGAACTTTTGGTTAAGAACTTTTAGGAGTACTAAGTAAGGATAAAGTTAAAACAACTAAAATCGCATAATTTGTATTTATAGCTATTAATGACTATCATACAAATAAAAACATTCCAATTAAATTTTAAGTCGCATATAATATTAAGAAGTGGTATATGAATTTACGAAAATTGTCTTTTCAACGAAAATCAAACTTTTAAATGTAAAAGTAATGAAAATAAATGATATTTTCAATTAATTTTGTAGACATTTTGTTTCGACGTTTCTGTTCTTACATATAGTTCATAACATTTCTAATAACATCTATCTAAACAAAATAAATACTAATTATTTAGGGGAAAGATAGAATATCAAGAGGCATAGGCATAAATTATTAGTGATTAATTATTATTTTTAAAATGATGCACATTAAAAATCTTCCTTGGATTGATGCTAAGGAACAACTTTTCACTTCTTCTTTAGGAGTTGTTGCACAAAGATGAGCAAACTTATGAAGAGGAATTTTTTTGTGGATTGACTCTTGTCAAAGAAATATTTATTTTATTAAACTAATTAGTTGATATTTTTTTTATAATTAAAGTAATTTGATGTGAATTATATATTATTAATTAATTAAGAATAAAAGCTACGGAGAATGAAGATGAATTTTTAAAATAAAATAATTAAATTAATAATAAACAAAGGATCAATAAATGTTTTAGGCAAAAAAAAAGGTGTTACATCACTTTTTTTTTTTTTATATATATATTATTTGCAGATGAAAGAAATACCCACAACTTATGTGATGTGATTTGTTTTGGGAACATGTACAAAATCAACCAAAATTCAATATGAAATTAATATAATTATTCTTGAAATTACAATAGAAAATTTAACCCACAAAAGATAATATTATTACATTTAAATCTACATTTATAATTATGTACATTTAAATCTACATTTATAATTATGTACAAACTTGTAACAAATAATAAGAGTAACAAAATTTGATATATTATTGATAATGACTATTTTTTTGATAAAGACTATTTTTTCAAGCTTGAATTTGGACAAATACTTTTCACCAGTAAAGCCATATGTCAATTCTTCGTTATTTTCTAATAACAAAAAATTGCATCAGAATAGTACGTAAAATCAATAATTGTGCCAAAATCAAAACAAAGGACAAACTTTTTTTTTAATGGAAAAAGAGTTTCAAATGAAAAAAGAGCAAATTAACTGTCACGACCCAAATCGAGTCGTGAGTGGCACCCACACTTAACCTCCTAAGTGGGTGAACCAAGGAATCCAAACCCCAACATATATCAATAATTAAACTACGAATAACAATAAAATGTGGAAGCTTAAAACTTATTAAAATAACCAATCAAATCAACCTCTAAAGTCTATTACACATTATACCCAAAAACCTGAAAGTCATCACATCAATGACATCTAATCTCCAAATACTAAGTCTAAGAGTATCAAAGACACCAAAATAAATGAAATAAATGGTTTATGTCCGAAAATTAAGGACATCATGTCATGACCGAGAGAATCCAACACGAGCTTAAATGAATAGCTAACCATGAAACCGGATATGCTGGAGACTGGCTAGAGCTGAGGGTGAGTCAAAGTCGCTGGTACACTCGCTGCACTCCATAAAAGGAAAACAAAGAAAAACACAATAGGGCTTAGTACGGGGCAACATGTACTGAGTAGGTATCATCGGCCAACCCAAAATAGAAACGAATATACAATGAATAATAGTATAAAATCAACTATGACACTTAGCCGGTGCAAGCAACAAACATATGAACCAGTGTCAACAACATTAAAGTAAGTACATAATCAGTCAACAATATCAAGATCACACATCAGGACTCATGCCTCCAAACCAAACTAATTTGGAAATTGAGTTCTTTTAGATTGAGTACATTAAATTAATTCAATATCTTTTTCCCTTAATGTTACCGTGTCGGAACGTGACACTCCAATCCAATTATACCGTGTCGGAACGTGACACTCCGATCCAATTATACCGTGTCGGAACGTGACACTCCGATCCAATAATACCGTGTCGGAACGTGACACTCTGATCCAATTATACCGTGTCGGAATGTGACACTCCGATCCAATTATATCGTGTCGAAACGTGACACTCCGATCCAATAATATCATTATTTATTTTATCAAGCCTTCTTTATTCAAGGCATCACTTTGATAGAGAGGGTTTCAGATTATAAATTTCACGGTCTCAGGATTTTAGACCAATCACAAACCACACAACCAAATCACACAACCACACAAAACCACACAATCAAGTACATAGAGAACTTCACAATATCACTCAATACATATCAGTCACTATTAAGAGTCTAACTATCGAAATAGAATAAACCATAACCTACCTCCACCGAAGAATCGAAGTCAAGCAAACTACTTCTCCAATGCTTTTCCTTTCCTCAATGTCTCCGAACCTTTTCAATCTATCAAGTATATGCACGTAATTTGTAAGTTAACGAGTCTATAAACACTCATATTATTCTATGTCTAGCCTAGACCCAAAAACTCACCTAATTCTATAATCAATTCCCTAAAGTTCAAACCTAAGGGTAAATCTTAACCCCTCCAATTAGCATAACTTTAGTGGAATTTAACTAATTCAATACAATTAATATTTAATTATCTATCTCAATATATTCAAAATATAGTCTATAAGTGAGAACAACATATTTTAATATATAAAGGGGAAGCCACTGGTTACGAAACCAGTGGCAGACTAACAACAACGTCCAGAACTTAAATTCGATTAACAGTCA
>JAJOOO010012491.1:0-11967 GCA_029582685.1 Solanum piurae | reverse complement strand
GCTACTAAGACGAGTCAATTGTGAGCTAACCTCAAAGTCCTCCCACTTCATGAGTTTCATATTTGATGTTTCAACAAGGTAACCAAAATTAGTACAGTTCCTTTTAAACCGACTAAGCCCTTTGAAGGAACCTGCTGGATCCGCAAATTCACACTTCTCTTCATATGCATTAAGGGTTAGATTTCCTGAAAATCCAATTATGAGAATTTATGCAGCGAAATCATTGAACGGATGTCACGCTTAAAATCCATGCTCAATCGAACTATAACACTTCATGAAAATTTAAATACCTGTAACAAAGTAGGATCTTTGGAAGTCATCTTTAATGGAATCAACCACAAGGGCACGATCAACAAATCCAGACCCATCAGTTGCAAGTTCCAAATTCCCCTCTGAAGGAGCTTCAGTACCCGTCGGAGAACGGAAAATTGATGCAGCAATCCCGAGGAATTCAGAACCATACCAAGCCATTTTGAGCAGCAAATTTTCAGACTCGGAATCTTGGCTACTAGTACTAGTATTGTTTGATGAGTTACTTGTCGAGTTTTCAACGTTGCATCGGGACAACTTGAGTATTTTCTTACTACCATTTGGCCGGAAAATGGAACGCCGGTCACCGTACTGGAGATTGGGAATTTTGATGGAAGCAAAAGAAGTAAAAATAGCCATAGCAAAGACAGAGAAGTTTTGGTCGTTAATTAGAAGTTGAAAATTGAAGTATTTGTATTATAAAATAAATATCTATGCTCAGAATAAATACTGACCACAAAAAAATGAATAATTATAAGAAGGGCAAGAAATGAATGGACTTGAAAAAGGAGATTTTGTTGTTCTTTTTCCATTGATGAATATTTGTTATTTTTATTTTACAGTGCAAAATAGTACGAAAATTCGTGTAACAAATATGGACGGTCAACAATTAACTTTGCCAGAAAATTGTTATAATGCAGAAATGAAATATACTACCTTGCCTCCAAAATTAAGTCCAGAAACAAACTAATAAAGTATTTCCAAAATCATACCTTTATAACAAGTTCATTTTGTAAAAAGAAAAAAAAAAACTAAGATTAGCAAAGCAATTCTATAACACCAGGTAGTATTGAAAACTTTCTAGGAAGGAATCCTAAGAATTCTCCATCAGACTGAACAAATATGGAGCCACTGCTGCCAATCTCTTCAATTTCAATTGTGCGCGCCCTGCAACGACAAACAAAAACTGTTGAAGAATCTCATAAACATAGACTAAGCTAACAGATGGATATTGTAGTATATTGACCTGGGAAACCCCAAAACACTAGAGGTTTTATTAAGAAAACAAAGATCCTAAAGGCATTACTTTCTGAATAACTATGTCCAAACTGACTTCTTTTCAAGATGCAACATGCACAGTTGCACTAAAGTAGTTTCAACAATGGGCAACTTGGAATTCACAATATGAATTTAAAGAAGAGATCAGAAATGATTTTTTCTTTCTGAAGCAGCGGTGGTGTACCTTCTTGAAGATACATTTTTCACTGATAAGTGTGTCCCGTTGTACAGCTTATGTAGTTTGAGAATGAAATCATACAACTTGAAATCCTGCAGAATGACCATCTGCACATAAAGTAATTTGCCATTATAAGTCGTATCTAAGCAGTTCTTGGAAAACAGAGATGTTGAAAATAATGACTGAGAACAGGGAAAGAGAAATCATTAAACCTCATAATCCCCGCTTGAGGGGTTAGCATTTGGTGTAATCTTCATTCCGCCACCAAAATATTTTGCATTCCCAATGCAAAGAGCAGTTACTTGGGAACATACTTCCCACTCACCCTCATCAACCTAGATCATCATCATGTTTTTCTACTGATAAGTAAAGACAAGCAAAGTAGAAAGACTGACTAACATATGTTGACCATGCAGAGCAATATGAACCGTCCCCCTCACTATCCTTAAAAATAGTTAAGAGATACCCAGCCCCAGTAGGTAAACCAAACTGACCTTGATCCTAAGATCTTGGTTATGGTGCCGAAAGAAAGCTTGCAAAGCACCAATTACATAACACAAGTTTCCAAATTTCTTGTACCTTGATGCATAATAACCTGCTTTTGCACTTCTGCAAAACATTAAGTCAATTATGAGGTTCAGTCGGTAGATATATTTACAGATCAGAAGCAAGAACTGCATCGGCACACAAGAATAGGACTACTCACTAAGAAGGAGCGACAAAGCTTTCTTTGCTAGAATCACTAAGATTGCTAGAATCAGATGTATTTCCCATAATTTGCTATATGCTAGAATCAGTTCTCCTTTTTCATTCAATTCCGAATTCTGGTGAAGACTCAGTGTGTTGAGGGGGTAAATACAAGGCAACTGAATGGAGTAGATGGAGAGAAAGGAGAGGACACGATTAGCCTGTCTAATCTTTTCATTCAATGCCTAATTTTGGTGAACACTCAATGCCTTGAAGGTGTGAATACAAGGGAAATAGAATAGAGTAGATTTTACAGAATGTAAGGACACGACCAGCCTGTCTAATCTTCCTAGAATTAACACTACACTTGCACCTTAACAAGAATCACAATTTTATGGGAGTTCGGGAGCAATGAAATCAGCAGTATAGAGGAGTGGGAATGGATAGCAGATTCTCATCACCAAATGTCAAACATAACCATAACTTAGGAATTTCCAGAAACTATCCTTACAGATGAATATCAGCAACATTGATGAAATAATGGGACTCTCCAATTTCTCCAGCTATGCATCCAACATCAATTTTGGATTTCAGCCCTACAAAACACCTAAATCAGACTTTCTTCAGCAAAAGGAAGGAGAAGGATGGCGGATAGAAATACTGCAGCCGTTATTACAGAATATGATATCTCCTTCTCTGCTATATATTTATTTTTTGGGTTAAAAAGGGTCTTGAATCAGACTTTTTGCAAACAAGAGATGGAGTCCTTGTGCCAAGTACCTTTAGCAATGCGTTCTATGGCATCATGTGGATCATTTTTCCTGATGAAAAGCAAAACCATCTATAAATACTGATACTCTATGCAAGGAATGACAAAAAATTAAGCTACAAAAACAGCAGAAGTTGCAGTTACCAGCCAAGCGTCCTGGCAAAGTCAGATCCAGTACCTAAGGGGATTATCTGTTAAGAAAGGACATCATTTAGGTATCTTCACGAATCACGGGGTAATTGATACCAAGCAGTTTGTAATGCAATAAGCACACAAAATGAACTTCACAATATCTCAAATAATGTTCTCAATTTGATTAAACAATGCCAATCAGCCAAAGATGACTCACGCCAAGAGCAGTAGAATGGCTGGAGTTCATATCATGATTACAAACAGGTTTTCCACCGCAGAAGAAGCCATTAACAACCTGAAAACCATGAGTTTTAATCAATTGAGCCAAAACTTAATATTAAGCATGGATATTATGAGCCAAATGGCAACAGAAAAGAAAATATGAATCCTGTTTGAGCTATAATATCTGCAGGCTGCCATAGAAGTTGCAGCAAAAGAAAAGCCAACATTAAGTACAATTCAAAGGGAAAAGTACTACGGAAATTTTATGACTACGCCAAAATGATGATATACTACCAGCCAGACACAATTGTAGATGAGTCTACCTTTAGACAGAGAAAAACTTACATGAGCACTATTTCACTTGCTCTTCATTTGTTATATTAGCATATTTTAACTTGGTAGCAGTTCTGGGCTACTAGAAGAAAAGTGAGTTATTATTTTTTTTCCTTTTATCAGTGCCAGGATTCTAGCTGTGTCTTAAGGCCGGAAGCACCTTAGTACAAAAGACAACTGAAAACTGAAGACCTAGAGAGGCTCAGAGGCAAATAAGGAAAAACAAATATAGAAATTTAACTGATACACCAAACACAATCCCCCACCAACTCCTTTCTGTTTCCTTTTTGTGCTATAAGCATGTACTTGTGCAGTTTGAAAACAGAAAGAAGAGATTTTAGAATTCAGGAAAGAAATAGGACGAACCTCATGAAGAGTTCCATCACCACCGACTGCTATTACAACATCAGCTCCTTCACGTATAGCCTGACAGTACAATTGAGATAAAAGTTTCTGCATTCCACCTGATACTAGCTTAAATCAGAGATGTTTAGGTGTTTACCTCTCTTGTTATGTCAATGGCATGAGAAGGACCTGAAGTTAAAGATTCGCATATCTGGTCAAAATAGAGAGAACTTTTTCACCTAAACAATCATTGACAAAGAACTACAGTAATATCTACAAGAGCATTAAACATTTTTTTTCCATTTAAGTTACAGCACGTACATATATTCCACGTAAGAGGGATATATTATCCTACCAAGTTGATTTTTTTACAGAAACTAACTTATATGATACTCCTACCATACTTAATTAGCATCGAAGAATAAGTATAGCCTGATAAACGTTTGGGTTTTGTTATTTACTGGGAAAACAAGCAGTCTTATGCTGATACTGAAAGCAGCCACCATTTTGGGATATAGCCATAATGATAATGCCATAATATATTTTAGGATGGAAGGCAACAGTTTGCACCCTCTAGCTAATTTCACTTTCTGATCTTAACAACTTAAGAGAAAAGATAGGTAGCATTATTTATGAAACTTGACTAGAAAATAACACACATTTAAAAACTCCCGGTTTGTTGAAAATATGGTCCCCTATGATGGAGAAGGCCAAGGGCCAATATAGCTCTTACAACAGACTATCAGGAATATAACTTCAGCTGCATCTACACTTGTCAAAAAAAGATATCAAACAACATTTATTATGACTGAGTATGGGCAAACTCTGATCCTTACCGGACCACAAAAAGGAAATTTCAGTTCCACCAAAGTATATGAGGGTAGATGTTGCAGAATATTGTGGCACAAATATTCCGATACCTACAGATGGCGCTACCGTGAGAATTTGAGGATCTTTTGGATATCCAATCATGCAAATGTGAGATGTTACCAATATGTTCTTCCACCATTATATTCAGTTTTAAATCCTTGATGTTTGGTAAAAAACTAACAATGATCAAAATCATGAATTTCCAGAAGTACTGGAATCAAAATTTAACTCAACACATACAATCTAGTTCATGAGAAGTTTAATAACCCTGGTATGTGAGTATTGATCATTACTGTATATTAAAGTTGACTTCATATGAATATTCTCAATTCGTCTATTAAATGGAAGGCGTCTCACAGCGTCATAACAATGAAATTCCGTCATCACTTTCAAAAAGGGGTAGACAATAAAAAAAAACTATTCCTTTGTGACCAATTACAAAGTTATAACTTCAGAAAAATCTGCCCTAAACAAAGTGGACAAAACATCAAATTCATAAGGAAAAAGCAATACATTTATAAAACCAATAAGATAAGCATTAAAAAAATTCTACCAAAAGTTAGAAACTTTAACAACAAATAAGCAAAGAAAACCATAAGTTAGGTAAACTTACATTACAGTCATTACCCAGGCGAGACCTGAGGTAAGGAAGTAACTTCTTCCATTGCTGACCCGTCGTTCCATTAGCTCCTGCTCCAATAAAACCAAGAAAAAGACCAATCAACAACACCTCTGAGCCTTAAATTCCAAATTCAACCTCATTAAACATGTCAATCAACACCTTAATTTCCCAATTTTAAGAACCCTCAGCTTATTTCATTCCATTAAAAAAAAGAAAAAAAAAGACGCATTTATGAAGAAAAGGATTTGGGGTTCAATGCGAATTGTGTGGGTAGGTAGGCACACATTTCAAGTTGAAAACCTGTACTGGAGAACTATTTAAACGGAGAAGGGGAAAAAAAAAAAAATCTTGGAAAGAAAGAAAACCTCTGGGATTAACGACGAATATGAGTTCACGGCGGCGAAAGGAAGCGCCGCCGCGGAGTACACTGCAGTCGGATGAGGTGAGATCTGATGGCATAGGCGGTTGTGCTCTGATTAAAGAAGGATTTCTGGCCATTGCAACTACTACTACACCTTGATATATAATCATTCTTGAAGCAATAAATTTATATATACACACACAACAAAAAAAGGCACACCTTTCTATGTGGGGAGATTTTGATGAGGATTAGAAGGTGATCAATGGAGGTTTTGAGAGTTGAAAAAACTGAAATAGGGGTTTACTTAATTACTCTAGCTAGTTCTACAGTAATATTGGACCTCTATTTTTTTTGAATCCTAGTACTGTTGTTGACAAATCTTGTTTTGTTTTTGTTTCATTTTGGGACTAAAGAAAGATCAATTTCACAAGAAAAATAATGTTTCAATGATGGAAAAGGTTGTTTGATGGGATCTCTTTTGGACACATTAAACATTACTCAAAAAACAATTCCAACTTGATGCTTAGATTGTGAGTGTTTTTGTTGTACAAGTATGTTACATTGTTTTTGTTATTTTAAATACAATAATTTTAGTTTGTTTAGCAAAGTTTATGTGAAACCAATTGCACCTTCTTAGGGGTGTAATGCCATTTTTTGGTATCTAATAATAATAAAATAGAGTATTTAGTTGGCGCGAATTCGAATTAGTCAGACTTCAATGCAGATAATATCAAATGAAAAAATAAATATATAGTACAAATAAAGCTATTATAAAGAGATGTGAATGTAACAATTGAAAAATATTATCACTATACGTAACAACTAATTCAATGTTAGTTTGACAGTAAGATTATTTTTCTATCCCATTGCCTCCTTCAATTTTTTATTTCCTTCTTTTCAAAATAATTGTCGTTTTATTTTTTGAGAGTTAATTTAACTTATTTTTTAAGCTTAATTTGATTATATTATTTAAATATTTTAAAATTAAAATTTAGCTATTCAAAAATTACATGAAAAGTATCATAAGTTGTGAAGAAAATTATTATATCAATATGACCAAAAAACACATATTAAAATATTAATCAACGTTTATATAATTTGACTCTCAAAAATTAATATGTGATAAGTATTTTAGGATGAAACTAATATTAGATTCCGTATAAAGTGAAAGTAGAACTAAAGATTAAGGATCAACAAAAGTTGTGATGGAGTGATAAGTATTAATTTCACCTTAACTAGTGGTCTTGGGTTTGTGTCCTCCTAGATACAAAATTATGTTTGTTAGGAAGCGCTTAATGCACATTGTATTACTACATCGAGGAACTACATGATTCAAATGTGTTCTTAGCATCATATAAAATTCAACTTTGGAAAAAAATTGACATGATAAAAAATGTTTGAGAGAGTCCAAATATCTTCCTATGTCCATTGTTGATAGCACGTTCAAAACCCTCCCTAATAACAATCGCTTCATCGGTCATGGCTAAACATGCTCGAGAGAGTCCAAATATCTTCACACATCACTTCCTACATCCAATGTTGATTGCACATTCAAAAGCATACCCCAATGACAATCGCTTCATTGATCATAGTTTTCCTAACATAATAAATTGAAAATCTATGAACATGAAGCAGTTTTCCAAAGCTATTCACACGTCAAATCAATATTTGCCCTCTGATAAATTTTACATTTGTAAATAATAAAATATCTCTTGCAGTGTTGTTAATTTAATCACATGATGTTTTTTAGTTGAGGAACAAGTAAATAGTCTTTTAGTTAATAATCTTTAATAAAACATCATCTTGCAGATCTGTTAATTCAGTCACATGATGGATTTCAGTTGAGAAACTAATAGGTAGTCTTTTAGTTAATAATCTTTAATAAAACATCATCTTGCAGATCTGTTAATTCAGTCACATGTGTTTTATTTAAAAAGATATATAAAAGAAAAATGACTAAATTTTGAAAAATCGACTAAACTTATAGTTTAAGAGAAATCGAAATTTCAAAAGGACAGAGTCGCCACTTGATTTTAGTAAAAAAATCAAGAAAAATTTAAGGATCCCAAAAGATTTAAACAGATAAAATCAATTGGAAATAAAAGGGTTCGTAGTTCAATGTACATTCCGAGAAGGTGTAAGGCCCTCGGAATGCCCGCTAACTTGCGGTTGACCGGCGATTTGACTAAAATGATTTTGATTAATTTTAAAATTTTAACTAAGTAAAATGACTCATAACGACTTTGACTAATTTTGAAATTTTAACTAAGTAAAAGAACTCATTTATTTTAACTAATTTTGAAATTTTAACTAAGTGGAGGACTCATTTATTACTATTATTATCATTATTATTGAAGGGAAAAATTAACGGAAATCTTTAAAGTGAAAAACCTCAAGTGTTGACCGGACTAATAATGAAAATAGAACTAAATATGAAAATATAAAAAAGAAAAGAAAAAGTTATTAGTATTATTATTATTATATATATTATCTTAAAGGGAATAGGACTAAGGAGGATAACTTAAGTGATAAGACCAATAGAAAAAAAAAAAAAAACTATGTACATAAATGTTTTGGTTCGAAGATGATAAAAAAAAATGAAATGACTATCTACGGGAATTTAATTAAGTCAAAACCAAAGTCGAATATAATGTTAGTCAATATAATAACAAATAAGTAAAGAGTGAAGGAAAGAATATGGAATTTGGGCCAATCTTGCCCAAATTCTCAAATGTTCTTATATACGCTAAGTGTATATTTGATGTATACACCATGTATACCGCTGATTTTTGAACTCCCGGACCTGTATTTTATTTCGGCTATGTATTTCCGCATTTTCCACCTGTATTTTCACGTTTTTTGCCCTGTACATGATTTTTTCTGACTGTATATTGGTGTATACAGCAGGTATATCAGCCTGTTTCCGACTTTTCGAGACGGTATTTTGCTTCCAATTTTCGGCAGTGACTAGGGCTGACTCAGGGCAAACTCGACGATATGCGGGGGATGAGTCCAAACGGACTCGGATTGACGAGTTCATGCCAAAGAAGAGAGTAAAGGAGATTAGTGAGACACTTTTAAACGATAGTGAATAAACCAAATATAGAGCTAAGCAAAATTATGCAATGTATATATATTATTCCAAACACAAGAGAGGCGAGCGTCAAATAATGCTCATTTAGCTATTGAAGACCTTTTGAACCAACGAAATTTTTAGCTAAATCATAAAATATATATGTATATTGAACACAAGTTAAACCTCAAGTTCTTCATGTTCAACTAGGAAGAAATAGTTTATAGCCTTTATGATATCAAACATGCTTCCATGCATATCTCTAACAGAATATGAAAGAATAAAATTTATACTCGTATAAAATGAACAACGAAGCTACAACCATGGTTCCTTTGACATTGATTTCTTTTTACGTAGCCAAGATATAACATATATATTATTATTTATTATTATTCTTAAAATAAATAAATAAAAGAAATAAAAGAAGAAAAGAAACAAAAAAAAAAAAAAAAAAATTATACACTAACAGAGAGTTAACAGAAAAGGCTTAAGCTCAAATTTACATGTAGCTACATGTGGGGGAATCACATGAAGTATGAGATCATGATGTGCTAACATTTATCACTTGATTTCTAATTATGCCAAAATGAAAGCTATATCCTTTAGATATACTTTTACATAACAATACATGAGCTGTAATTTTTTTAATATAAGGACACCGAATGAACAATTAACTAATAACCAAAACTGATTTCATATTACGCTAAAACAGAACCATTTTTAATTCACAATGTCTAAAACGTAAAATATTTGAGTGTCAAACAAGACACATCTAGCAACTGACGACTTTGGAACCAACTAAACATAGATTAAAACAATAACATCTTTCTTAAGCTTAAAACAAACTAAAAGAGCTTTGAGTTTTATATAATCATTTTAACTACAAAAAGAAAACATAACAAACATAGCTCTAAAAGGAGCTTCTGCCGAGAGAAAAGGGGAAAAAAAAAAAAAAGTTGTAAAACTTGAAGCAAAAATAAAATAAAACAAATTGATTTCCACATTAAAAACTCAACCTAAATCAGAACAGGTACAAATATGTACATGTCTCAAACAAAATACAAAATATTTTCCTTGTCACTTGGGTCACAGCTAACTTAAGCAAGAATCACTCTAAACATATAGATTTCTTAGAATGTTTATTTAATCGCAAGGACGAAACAGAGATAAAAGAGGAGTATTACCTTTTTTCCGGGCAGCGACTGGAATCGACGAGCTTGACTATGAAGCAACTTCCACACCACGATGACTCGGTGAACTTATGTGAACAGGGAGAATGGACAAAGACTCGAGCGGAGCTTTGCAACTCTCCTCCTCTCTGCTCCGGAGAGTTGTTCTCAAATATATATAGTTAATAATTCACTCTGTTTTCTCTCAAATCGCCACTGATTCTCCTAACCTCCCCACAGTGAATAAGAGGGAAAATATATAGGGGATAGTTAGGGCTCCGAGATGGAGGGAAAGAGGACAGAAAACGGTAAGAAGGGGGCCGATTCGAAATTCAAAACTCCCCAAACACTTTCACGATTCGGGTGAGGCACCTTTTCCCTTGCGATTTCAAACCATTCCGAAAGAGGAAAGGGGAGAAATCGCGTGTCTGCCTACTGCTGCGATATTAAATGCGGATAGGGACGTTGGGAAGAAGACAAGGGAAAAAGCTGCCCTGTCTGTGAACGTTGGAGCGGGAGTTAATTCACTCGCTGAAGTGGTTCATGCGTGAGGAATCGTTGGGGCCGCTGCTGTTGCGATTTGGGCTTTTGCAGCTGGGTTTTGACGTTTTGGCCCTTACTGGAGGAAGAAGAAGAACGAAGAACATATAGGTGGGGTCAGTTGGTGTTGGTTGCTGTACATGTTATTTTTTTTTATGTTGTACGTATTAGCTTTGAATGTTATTGTATTGTATTGGTTGGGCTTGGGTTAAGGAATTATTGAAAGAATGGGTTGCTAATTGGAGGAAATTAGAATTGTTGAATAGAAGTTGGGCTAAATGAAAGGGTTATTGGGTTGATTCATGGAGGAATTGGGCTGGGAGTGTTGCTGAAAATTTAAGAGAAGGCCCAAAATTAAAGTCTATTGGTGGGTTTAAAGTAAGATATAGTTAAGTGAATTAATAATTTAGCCAAATCGAATTAATGAGTGAAATTAGCTAAAAATTAAGTAAGATGAATTAACATAAATTAATTAATGAACTTCTCAATCTTAACAAAATAAAATAATTAATTTAATTATAAACTAATCAACCTAAAAATATAAACTATTACTTAAACCAAACTAATTGACAAAACATTTTACTAAAACTAAGAATATTTTTGAGATGATTTTTAGAATATTCACAAAATATACTAATTACGTACAAAATCATATAAAACATATTTATCATTTAAAATTACAAAATGACTAAAATTACTTTAAAATAAGCTTGAAAAATATTTGGATTTTTATAAAATTAATTATTTTAAATCGTTCGAAAATTAAGAAGCTCAAAAATGAATTATCGTCGGGAAAGGTCAAAATTGGGTGTCAACAACATGATGGATTTCAGTTGAGGAACTAATAGGTAGTCTTTTAGTTAATAATCTTTAATAAAACATCATCTTGCAGATCTATTAATTCAGTCACATGAAGGATTTCAGTTGAGGAACTAATAGGTAGTCTTTTAGTTAATAATCTTTAATAAAATATCATCTTGTAGATTTGTTAGTCTAATCACATGATGATTTTTAGTTGAGGAACAAGTAGATAGTCTTTTAGCTAATAATTTTTAAATTCGTCATACTCGAAAAGAGATTTAGAAATAATATCTCTTGGTTCTAGTCTTTCCTTATTAAATAACCAAATATTTCTATCTTTTCAAATTTGCCACATAATATTATCACTCAAATTTAAAATTCTACGATTTCAGGAAAAAAAATCATAGTATTTAAAGAACAATAAGTTACACCACTAAACAGTAAAAGTCGTAATATTTTCAATATCAAATCAATTTAAGACACCACTCCCACACAAATTGAAACCGAACACATTTAAATAACATATATTTTATATCTTTAACTTTATATACACTATC
>JAJOOO010012490.1:0-18579 GCA_029582685.1 Solanum piurae | reverse complement strand
AACCCATGGTCTCCTCTCGAGATCATATATAGTAGTGTTATATTATTTAAAAAATACTGAAATATAGATATGTGAACCCACACTTGAAGTATCACATAATGCGATTATGACTGGGTGCACCTCTCTCCGCGAGGGTAGAAATTTGAATTTTATATTTATCTTGTTTTCTCTCTCTCTCTCTCTCTCTCTCTATATATATATATATATATATATAAGAATTAATTTTAGACCTATAATTTTAAAATTTTAACGATTTTCAGTAGTAAAAACCTAAATGTCGAACCGATTAAATTTATATCATAGATCAATATTTTTGTGCACCCATCATCTCAAAATCCTGGATACGCCTCTGAATTGAAATTAGTAGATAGTAAAATGATTTCAAACCAATAGGAGGGATGTGGATTCCTTGAATAAAAGTATGAGAGGTTGACAATAATAGATTGCCTATCTAAGGACACGTAGAGATAGATTGAAGAAGATCATAGAAAAAAAAATTAAACAAGACATGACACACCTTAAGCTTATCGACCACATGATGAAATATTAAATAGCAGAGCATAGAAATTGAGAATTAGGATAGAAAATTAGGAGGTAATCGCGTGAATTCTTTATCTTTTTTAGGAGAGCGTGCTTCTAAATTAGAGCACCTTATTTGCTTCATCTTTATTATTTTGATGTCATTATATTTCTTTCCTTCGATATTCTCATCCTAACTTCTTCACTCTTATATTTTTTAAACCTATTTTGAATAGCTTGGGAACTCCTATTCATCGTATTTGATTTAGTACTGCTTTCGCACATGATGTCGTTTTCATTGAGCTGAAAGTCTATCAAAAATAATTTTTCTGTTCCAAAAAATAGTGCTATAAAATCTGTGTATATCTTACTTTTTAAACCCCATTTATAAAATTAGATTATTTTATTATCACTCAATATATATTTGTTGTGTTCCTAAACTTATGGCTTGTTTAAAGCATTCTTATCCTTAAACCTATTTACTAATAGTATATAATATTCATAAAGCTCTATCTTCTGACCATATATTATAATTTATTTATATCAATATCAAAACTATTTTTGGGGGTGATGCTTCTCGAAAGTGCTATGATTGTTCAGTGCATTTATTTATCTAGCAATTTTTAATTTAATGATATGTAATGTGTTAGGTGAGTTCTAGATATATATATCTACTTTTTTTTATGTTAACAACAACCACATACGTACTGAGCGGGAAACGGAGCCTTGCGTAATTGATAAAGTTAATGTTATATGATTAAGAATATATATTTTAATTCTGTATACAGATGCAGAGTAAAATTTGCGTATAATATATTCTTACGGTATTAATTTCGACTCTTTTTTAGATTTTACGCATATATAGTAAAAAAAAACTTAGTGCACAACATATCCAATGTAATTTCTAGGATAAGTCTGTGTAGAAGCTAGACATATTCTATTTGTTGGAGTCACTAAATATGTCATTGTATATGAGTATAATTTCATAAGTAGAATTTAAGAAAAATAAGATGTTATTCTTGTTTTTGTATGATAGAGAAGTTATTTTTAATATATTGACCTTTTAGTTTGTTGTTTCTAATTTCTTTTGGTATCTCATCAGGTGTTTGATATCCGTATTGAAATTTGATTAATCTAAATTCATGCAACATAGGATTGATTCTATTCGGAAAAAACACTCTCTATTAAAAAAAATTCATATCTAGCTCGAATTTAAAAATTTTAATTAAGAAATACATTCTTTGATGGTTTGTTTCTAAAATTTCATTCCTAAAGAGATAATGTTCCTCTTTATCATATGGTCAATTTTTAGTGTTGGTGGGTTCCTATCTGTCACCTTCATCTCTTCCCAACTCTTATCTATTCAATTTTTCTTTCTTTCTATTGTAACTTAGTTGTGTTTTAAGCTTTTTAGTTAGAGTGAGTTTTGGATTTTAATTATGATGTGCATGCCTGAAATATGAAATCATGATTATCAAAGTTTTCGATATATATTAGTACATGAGTTTTTCAAAAAATTATCATCAAACTCTATTTGACCTGAAATTTAGAGCATTTATCTCAAACGTTAAGGACTTCACAAATTTTGAAGTTATTTTTATTTTTTGAGCAAACTACATAAATCCCACTACTTTATACTATAATTACTTAGAATCCCGATAGATTTTTAAATTACTTGCTATACCACTTTTTTTCAGTCGGATACATGAATCAAAAGTGGTTAGATACGTGTATCTACCATAATTAAAGGGAAGAGATACATTATTTAATTAATTTGAATTGAATGTTGTAACTTAATTCCACGGATTAAATTATGGGATGTAACAAACCACGAATTAGGTGGATTAATTGATATCAAATTGTTACAGATTTCTGGAAAAAAGACTAAATTGCATAGATTAACAGATCTGACGTTTTAAACTTCTTCTTTTTCGCTTCATTCCCTTGAAAGTTATTTTGTCCGAATGGCGACTATAACCATATTGTTACGACATTCGGGTTCGTGGATCTCTGAAAGCGATTACGCAAATTATATAATTGATGGAATACTATTGAGAGAGAATACAACCTACAATGATCTAGTCGATGGTATTTCAACACAACTAGGGATCGATTGTTCACGCAAAAGAATGAAGATAAGATACATGATGGAAGGCAATGTAACTCCAATGGAAATTCGAAATGAGATGGGTATGAGGTTTTTTATGGAATTAAAAAGACTTCAATCCAATTGTGGTTTGTATCCATTATGCATAACAACGGAAGAGCAAAATTTTGGATGCAACAACAATGGTGAAATATCTTTTGACCAAGATACATCCATGGTTGAAGTTGGAGGTGACGTAGGGACTGTATCTATAACAGCTCTTGCAGATAATCGTAGTGTAAATGTGTTATGCGTTTTGGATAGTAATTCGGATCATGTTATTTGCGATTGTAGCCACAAAGTAGTTAAATCAAGCAGTTGTATAAAGACAAGAGTACTATTGTGGCTGTAATGCAAAAATATGCTATAGACAATCTATTTCAATTCAAGGTTTTAAGATCAGACAAGAAGACGTTAGTCATATTTGTTATTTTGTTGGATACATGATGTGTACGCTTTTTGTGTATTATAAAAGCATGAAGAAATGTGTCATAGGTTAGTGTATCTCGATCAAATAAAATGTATCTTGAAAAAAAATATTGTATATCTCATTATTAAGAGATTACAAATCTAATGTAGAAAAATAATAAATGTTTCTGTAACATGTATATTTTATAGTGTGTATCTCGGACAAATGAAGTGTATCTCGGAGAGATAATGTAGACATCATTGTTAAAGTAAAAAGATCTATTGTTAAAGAGTAATAAAGATTTTTGTAGCATTAATATTGTGTTGCACATGTGTCTTAGATAATGAAGTAGTATAGATACATGCAAATATTTTCATGGATTTATAGTGCGTATCTCAGACAAATGAAGTGTATCTCGGAAAATGAAGTGTATCTTTATATATAATTTAGTTTATTGTTAAGTTCATTAAGTTGTATCTTATATAATTAAACATGTATATGTTAGCCTCAACGATTATAACTGAGTGTCTTTGTGTATAAAGTTCATTGTGAGACTGCTCGTGATGAGAAGTAGTATGCTGCTTTTCACCAGACTTGTGTGGATGGTCGATGTCTGGATTAATCAATGGTTGTTTACCCTTGCTGATCATTGTTTCTTCTATGCGACCACGCGTATCAGGTGTCATATTTAACAGCATGTGATGCAGAATCCAACTTCTGTTTCTTGTGAGGCTGCGCCAATGATGATCTAGACACATTAGACATCATGTACACATTTGTCGGTGGGGTACTAAAATCATCAAATTCATCAGGAACAATAGAAGTGTCAGCATGATTTCGAGCAGTCTCCGTGAGTGAGTTAAGTCATGGACTGCCAATTCTGTTGGAGACGGAGAAATGTTCCTATATGTGACTTGAAGTTTATAAGATACATTTTAGATTCATATTAAGAAATGAATAAATAACACGCCAGTTTAGAATGACTTTAATACTAGATACACCTACTTGGGGAAATAACTTTATAAGATGTAATATGGCAGATACATCTGGAAACATTACTAGATACAATAATATCTAGTTGAAATAACTTTAAAGATATATGTCAGATACATAACAGATACAATACAAGATACATGAAGAATACATACCGGATACAAATACTTACTTCATTCAAAAAGTTTGAACCTGCAACCATTGCAACATTGTTAACGAAACATACAAATAAAAATGAGCGAAAAGTCAATGTTAATCAGCCATTAAAATAGTATGAAGAACTAACAAATAATGAAAAAATCCTAAATTTGAACTTTGAAACTACTACATCTGTGAATTAGATACATGAAAATGGTGTCAAACAAAAATACATCAACCAAAAAGAAATGATTACTTTACCTCTATATATTATGTTGCTTATGTAGAGTTGGGTATGAAATTTTTACATCCAAAATATGCATTGAGTAGGTTGAGAAGAAGGGGTAATGGAAGATGAAGGATAATAACGTGTAGGTGTGGGTAGAGATACAAAGAAGACGTGTGACTGGGAGGAAAACGGTGGTGTCGGAAACAGAGAAATTGATTTGAATTGTAAAAAGTCCCAATAATTAAGGAAGTATAATATTAGGATAATTATTAATTATCACTTTTAATGGGATTGTGTATCTGATTATATTTTTTAAAAGATACGATATATTTATTAAAAATGGTATTATAAGTAATATGTTTAAACTAGTGGGAATATATGTATTTATGGTATGAAAGTATATCTGTATAGGTAGTTTTTCCTTGTATAATTGCAGCTTTGTTTTTTCTTCGACGTCTATATTTCATTGCCCGCTGTGGGCCCTACTTAATTTTGACATGACCGGACTATATTAATATTTAATAGATAAATTCGAGATTTGATTTTAAACCAATGTTTATTTATAAAAAAATTATATAAAAAATAATTTAAAGTTTAATTTTTTTCTAATAGTAGCAGATATATGATTTATTAATTTGGAGTTTAATGATTATTTTCTGCGTTCATTTTTATTTGTATAGTTTGAAAAATCAGTAAATAATTATCATTAGGTTCTTAATTTATTCTTATTATTAACTGTATTTTTTTAAGAATATTAAATATATCATATTCAAAAAGGGTAACATAGTAAATTTATCATTTTATTAGTGCGAACTAAGAAGGGAAACATGGACAAATTATAATTTTCTTTTTTGATAAAATTGTATAATATATATTTTTTAAAATTTGATAATTTTTTATAAATTACTAAGTTTTCACATTTATAAGTATACAAAATAAGAAATCTACATAACATCACCTAAAAATATGACCGACTTAAAATCATGTTCAAACGATCCTTATTATCATATGGCCTTCAGTTATTTTGTTTGATTTAATTATACTAAAATTTTAATATAGAGATTATAGTAAAGGAATTAAATATAATATACTGATGTTTATACATTATGTTTTGTCAAAAGCTCGTTACAATATTAGCCCAGAAGGTACATACTTATTTTTATAAAATGTTTACGTAAATTAATACCATGTGGCTCAGGCATCTGGATTTCCCTAACTTAGTTAGTAGCAACTGAAAAAAAAATGGAAATTATAACAATGCCCTAGAAAGATTCACTACGGCTTTAAAAGTGTGGAATAAACAAATCTTTGGTAATATCTTCCATCAAAAGAAATCTATCCTAAATAAAATTAATGGGCTACAAAATATGGATAGCACACAAAAAAATCACCACCACGTACATGGAGCTGGAAAACATGCTGATAAACGATTACAATGAGATCCTAAAAAGAAAAGAAGACTTCTGGAAAATTAAATCTAGAGTCTTATGGCTAAATGAAGGGGATGCGAATACTAAATTTTTCCCCGTTTTGACAACTAATAGAAGAAGGAAAAATAATATCCTGGGACTAAATGATGCGGTAGGAAATTGGACGTATGATCCAAACATCATCAACAATACTATAACCCAATACTTCAAAAATATTTACACCACGAAATTGGATAGGAGCTATTGGTCTACCCCTACTACATGCAAAAACGCTCTATTTATAGAAGATAAGGCTAATATAGGGAGACCTCTCTCAAAAGACGAAATTAAAAACGCCATTTTTTCTTTCAAACCTCTTAAATCTCCTGGTCCAGATGGACTGCAACCTCTATTCTTTCAAAAATATTGGGAGGACACGAAAGAATCTTTGGTTAATACGTGCATGAAAATTTTTCGAACACACATTGTTCCCAGTGACCTTAAGAAAACCTTTATATGCCTTATTCCAAAATTAAAAATTCAGAACAAATTAATCACTATAGACCTATTAGTCTTTGTAACACTATATACAAAACTATCACAAAAATCATAGTTATTAGAATATGACCTTATCTAGATAATATCATAAGCCCCCATCAGTGTAGCTTTATTCCTGAAAGGCGTTCGGTGGATAACACTATAATTGTCCAAGAAGCCATTCACTCTTTTCAAAAAACTAAAGGCAAATTTAGTAAAATGCTTTTAAAAATTGACCTTGAAAAAGCTTTTGATAGACTAGAATGGTCGTTCATAAAACAATCTTTAATGATCTTGAATTTTCCAAATAACATTATCGACATTATTATGTCTTGCATATCCACCTCTTCCATCTCTATACTAGTAAACGGGAGACCTACAAACTACTTCCTTCAGACTAGGGGTATTAGGCAGGGAGACCCTTTATCACCATATATTTTCATCATTTGTATGGATTCCCTTTCTAGACTTATTAGTTACGCCACTCACGAGCGCCTTTGGCAACCTCTAAAAATTGATAGAATAAGCAACCATTTCACATCTCTTATTCGCAGATGACATTATCTGTATGGCAAAGGCGGATATTACTAACACCTCCACGATCATTCACATCTTCAATATCCTCTCTTTACAATCAGGGCAAAAAATAAATTTTCAAAAATCCACTTTATACTTTTCCTCAAATGTAAACGTCAAGGATAGAGATGAACTATCCTCCCTTATGAATATTCGCCAAACAAATAAGATAGGAAAGTATGTAGGGTTTTAGATCACAAATCACCACCCTAAAAGTTTCGACTACCAATATATTATAGACCACATGAATAATAAATTAAGCGGTTGGAAAACTAGGTTCTTCAACTTAGCAGGTAGGACTACCTTAATTAAGTCGGTTCTTTCCACCATTCCTATGTACGTAATGCAATGTAACCTCCTTCCGCAATCAACCCTTAATCATATAGATCACATTCAAAGAAACTTCTTGTGGGGTTCATCGCTAGAAAAAAAAAGACTTCACTTTGCTAATTGGGATTTGGTAACTACCCCTACTGATAAAGGGGGGCTAGGACCTCAAATAACCAATGGAAAAAATTTCGCCCTTTTGGCAAGTTTAAATTGGAGGTTTCTTACAAAAAAGGGTCAACTATGGAATAAAGTACTTTCAACAAAATATAAGAATAGATGCCTAACATCCAAAATTCACGGCTATCCATACGAATCCTATATTTGGAAAAGCATTGCTAAAACGTCTCAACTTTTCCAGGAAGGAGTTTCTTGGAATATAGGAAATGGGAATAAAATGTCGATTTGGGAGGATAAATGGATCGAAGGAGCTTGCACCCTTCAACAAGTCGTACAAGGACCTATAAATAAATCAGATCGAAATATCCGAGTAAATCATTTACTAAAAAATAATACATGGGATTTCTCACAAATTTCTTTCGAAATCCCTGAAAATATAAGAAATCATATTATAAATACTTACATTCAACAATCAACTAACACAAACGATGACACTTTCTACTGGAACAAAAATAGAGACGGAAATTTTAGCAGGAGAAGCGCCTACGAAATATTCCTAACTAATACTAACATCACAACCACAAGTTTCAATCATGATTGAGTCTGGAAGATTAAATCAGTATACAAACTAAAATGCTTCTTGTGGACTATACTCTCAAATAAGCTCCCGACTCTTTGACATTATATTATAGGAATATTATCACTTCTAAGAATTGTTGCTCCTGTCCAAATGTCGAAGAGGACACTAAACATATTTTTTCAATCTGCCCTGATGCACAATTCATATGGAAAAAATTCAACATATCAATCGATAACTCAGATTTTCACGAGAATATGCACCAGTTAGTATCCCGATACCATCTATAATATTAATTTAAAATATCTGGAAAATTTGAAACACTAAGCTCTATAAAAACCAAAACATCAGTAGGTATCCCGGTACCATCTATAATATTAATTTTCAAGCACTGGAATATTACCACCTAGCATATACCCCCTCCTCCTCAAAAATTATTCGGAGACATATGATTCCAGTGGCTTGGCATAGACCCCCTGAAGGAGTATCAAAACAAAACATTGATGGCTCCTTTGAACAAAACACTATTAATGGAGGCCGGGGGGGAGGGGGTGTTATAAGAGATCATTTTGGAAAATGGATTACAGGTTTTACATGCAAAATCAAAGTCTAGAATGCACACCATGCAGAAATACTAGCGCTACTACATGGCATGAATCTGGCCAAAAGATTAAATTTAGCTCATTTACAAGTGGAAACGGGCTCTCATGTATTATTAAATAATCTAAATAATAACTTTCGTGTATACTCACACATATATATATATATATATATATGTGGATTGCAGGGCAATCCTAAAACAGATGGAGAGAACAACAATGGAGCACATATCAAAGGAAGCTAATACAGTAGCATACCTACTTGTAGTACACGAAACGAAAACTAAGGATCCCAATATATGTAGGGGACAACTCTATGTATTTGACGCATCTCCTTCATTCGTATCATCCAGATGCCATGAGAACTACATCATTTAGATTAGTTCCTCTTTTGTATGTATAAACCTACTATGATTACTCATTTCTGATGGAAGAGATAGAGACAGAGAAGGATAACGAAATAAAAAATGAAATCAACCTCACTAAGGAAGAGAAGAGAAAATTTATCTCCCCATAAAAAACTCAGTTATAATCAAACCAATGGGGGGGGGGGAAATAGCACACCATGGTATATATCTCAAAATTAAAGTGACGGAACTCCAGAAACCTATAGAAATGTTTACCCTAATTGATCTAGGATGGGGATTCCACATAGAAAAGTTCACTCTCCAATTAGAGAAGATGGAAAAAGCACTCCAAGGTGGTCCAACCAACCAAACAAGACAAAGAACAATGGAAAACAGTACAGAAATAGACCATAAAAATAAGGACACGACAACGATATAAAAAAAAGGTAAATTTTAACCATCACTCACAACACTTTTCCATTAGTTCTTACAACCCTAACAGTCACCGATTAAATCTCATGATGGACATAGCAAAAGGGAAGATGAAACTGTGGAATGGATGGACGACAATAATTAATTGATGAAATCCAAAAGTCCCCTAGTTACCACTTTAGTATTTTCCTCCAAAAGCTTGAAAAGAAGCTCATGGTTGACTATGACACCATGCTCAAATTCGAAGAAGATTTCTGGAAAATCAAATTCAAAATCAGTTGGCTTAGCAATGGCCGGGGACTCAAACACTAGATTATTTCATATCTCAACAATCAATAGAAGACGCGGTTACAGAATCTTAGCCCTTAAGGATGACTTTGAGAATTGATTCTATGATCAAGTTGTTGGGATATATACTATTAACCATATGTTAAGAAATGGAGTAATATTTATTATAAAATAAATATTTGCTCAATTTTAATAGATCATATATTTGTTTATGGTGTCTGTTTACTTATATAGTAGATAATTTAGTGTGTAGAGTTTTAGCTTATACACAAATGATTAAATTATCGGTTCTTATAAGTATAAAAAAATTTGTTCACAATCTAGGATGGAAATTGGACATGTCATCGGTACGATTGTAGCACAAGATTATATGTAATTTATCTTGATTATGGGAACGGTATAGTTCCAACTTCTTATGCTAGTGCATTTTGTATGTATTGAACGGGACCGAGTAGAGATAGTTATTTTAGACTGACTGACAAAAACATATTCTCTAAACTATTAAATGTACTTATATTCTTAATTCTGATAGTTGATGGAATCTATGTCTCGTTATAGAGATCGATTGATATCCCCTTTTGAGAAACTTATAAGTTTTCATCGTGTCAAACCTTGCAAGTGGATTTATGAATCCGACACATGAAATAAGTTAAGTAGTGCTCTAAAGGAAATTAATCATTAAGTTAAATTCGTCAGTAATTTAATTTATTGATTAGTATCTGTAATCTTAACATGGGAAATTACATAAATGTTTAATGGAAAATTTTGAAATATAAATAGAGGAGTGCAATTACGAATTTCTAGTGGAATGATTTGTAATTTATTGTGATAAGAATAATTTGAATTAATTATTTGGAATTATTTCCATAATAGGAAGTTTCGGTAATTAATTCTGTAGTCCCTACAGTGCCCATATTTAACTAGAACTCAGAATTCCAATTCTAAGGGGAAAAGGGGAGACAAGCGTTGGTTTTCTTTTAAAAAAGAAAACTAACGTGTAAATTTTTTGAAAAAGAAAAATAGACTGTGTTTTGTTCTCCTTTTTGGATTGGGAAGAAATCTCTATAAATAGAGATTCTCCTAACCTAGAAAAAGATTGATTAATTTTCTATTCAATACTTTCCCACCCAAGTTAGATAGAATCCATCAAAGCAAGGATTCAAGTTAAAGAACATATTTATGTATTATGCCAAATAGTAATTGATATTATAGAAGAAATTTGAAGTTACTGATATATTATTCTCACTCCTACATATTGAAATATGTAGCATGTTACAAAATCTTTTGAATATTAAAACTGATTTATTTTCATTTTCATTTTTTTTGTGTAAATGATATAATTCAAATTGCTCTTAAAAAATCATAAGAATATAATGATTTCTTAACATTGATGAACTGTTAGGTAAAGAATTTCGGATTATGCTAAATCCTAAATCGCACCCGCATTATAATCGCACATAATATAAATTTTTTTATTTTGATCCGCTTTGGTTACACACGTATTTAAATCTGTTCATCCCACTCTATTATCATTCCTAAAAATGTGAAAAAATATTATGTATGACGGGGCAGGAACGGATTAAAATCTTTGCGGAATTATGCGGGTTACCCACCCCACCCAGTTTGTCATCATTATCATGTAGGATATTGTAAAAAGGTGTGAAAAAACAATACCTTATTTTTTCTGAAAAGTCATATATCTAGTGGAGTATATAATTACGAAAAATGCGTCCTCCATTATCATCTAGGATATTGTAAAAAGGTGTAAAAAAACAATACCTTATTTTTTCTGAAAAGCCATATATGTAGTGGAGTATATAATTACGAAAAATGCGTCCTCCATTACGTGGTGCTACCTTGTCCAAAACAAATATTCATACGAAAGTTGACAGTTTTTTTTAATGGTGATCATTAGTCAGGATCAGGCAGGTTAGTCATTGTAGCTGTCTCTCATAGTGATCACCGAAAAGATTGTAATATGTCGTATGTAATATGTTTGATTTGATAAAAAAGTTTAATAAAGAAAAAAAATATGTTTGAAGTTTATATTATACTTTAAGTATTGATGGATTTACAATTTTAAGTTGGTTGATTTTCAGTAAATACATTAATATGCAACAATAATCGGACAAAAAATGAGTACTGAAATTCTTTATATATTTAAAAAGGAACTAACCACTAAAACACAATATATTAAAGGCATAATACATAAATGTGCCTTTTAACTTAGTCTCATTTTATATTTATGTCCTTCAACGTGGGATGTGCATAAGTAGACACTTGTGTAAAGTTGAACAAGTAGACACATGAGTCTATGTGACATAATACATATAGGACATAAATTGTCATGTAGGATGCCGTATAGGACGTGTGTATCTATTTGTCCAACTTTATGCAAGTTTAAATATCTACTTGTACATACCTAAAGTTGGAGGACATAAATGTGAAATGAGACCAAGTCAAAAGACATTTATATATTATGTGTATATTAAAACAAACATTATCATAGTAATGGTTCTCGACCACTTGTCATGTTTTATTGGTTCGACAAAACTAAACTAGTAATCTTGATCTAAACTCTATATTTGTCGATGTTTAAACTAGTACACTCTCCATGTCATTTTTCACCCTTGTAATAAAGATATAGTTTTCTTTTTTTACTCGTCCATTTTTATCAAAACACTAGTATTGAAACTGAAAGAGTAATTCATCTCCCAATATTATGGTTGGTTAAAGCATATGCTTGATTTAAGCAAAGAAGAAGGATATTCTTCTGTAGGTAATTATAGTTCAATTTCTTGTTCCAACCACAGAAACTTAGGTATAAACGTCATTTAGTTAACAACGTAAACTCTCTTCATATATAATCAAGTAACACACACCAAAATAATTCCACCAAAAAACACAGCTTAATTAAATTGCAGTAAAATCAAATTAAACATGGCCTCAGATAATCTTACAGTGCTCAATGCACTTGACACAGCACGCACCCAATGGTACCATGTTACTGCCGTTGTCATTGCCGGAATGGGATTTTTCACCGATGCATACGATCTCTTCTGCATCACGACTGTCTCTAAACTTTTAGGCCGTTTGTACTACTACGACCCGGCTACCCATGCCCCGGGCAAATTGCCTCATAGTGTTAACAATTGGGTGACCGGAGTTGCCTTGGTTGGTACTCTGACTGGCCAACTTGTGTTTGGATGGCTCGGGGATAAACTTGGTCGAAAGAAAGTTTATGGAGTTACACTGATTCTCATGGTCATTTGTGCACTTTGCTCGGGGTTATCCTTTGGGTATAGTCGAAAAGTTGTAATAGGGACACTCTGTTTCTTCAGGTTCTGGCTTGGATTTGGAATTGGAGGAGATTATCCTCTTTCTGCTACTATCATGTCTGAGTACGCGAATAAGAGAACGCGTGGAGCGTTTATTGCTGCTGTTTTTGCTATGCAAGGCGTTGGGATCATATTTGCCGGGCTTGTTTCAATGATTGTATCTAAAGTTTTCCTTATGAATTTTGGGGGTAAAGCGTTTACTACTGATGAAGTTTTCTCCACGGAGCCTGAGGCGGATTATGTTTGGCGGATCGTTTTGATGCTTGGAGCTCTTCCGGCTCTTCTTACCTATTATTGGCGAATGAAGATGCCTGAAACAGGGCGTTACACTGCGATTATTGAAGGAAATGCTAAACAAGCGGCCATTGATATGGGGAAGGTTCTTGATATTGAAATTCAAGCCGAGGGAGAAAAATTGGCTAAATTTAAAGCAGCTAATGAGTACTCTTTACTCTCGAATGAGTTCTTCATGCGCCATGGACATCATTTACTTGGTACAATGACTACTTGGTTCTTGTTGGACATTGCTTTCTACAGCCAAAATCTTACACAGAAGGATATATTTCCGACCATGGGACTCGTTAGCAACGCAAAGAACATTTCAGCTTTGAGGGAAATGTTTGAGACATCGCGAGCTATGTTTGTGATTGCCTTGCTAGGTACATTCCCTGGTTACTGGTTCACAGTATTCTTCATCGAGAAAATCGGGAGGTTTAAGATACAATTGATGGGGTTCTTCATGATGTCTGTTTTCATGGCGATTATTGGACTCAAATATGATTACCTAAAGACTAAAGAACACAAATGGACATTTGCAGCTCTTTATGGTTTAACTTTCTTCTTTGCCAACTTTGGCCCCAATTCAACCACATTCGTGCTCCCAGCGGAGCTATTCCCTACAAGGGTGAGATCCACTTGCCATGCCCTGAGTGCCGCGTCTGGAAAGGCAGGGGCAATGGTTAGTGCATTTGGGGTGCAGCAATACACGCAAGATGGAAATGTTCATAAAATCAAGAAAGCCATGTTGTTTTTGGCATTCACAAATGTGCTTGGATTTTGCTGTACCTTCTTAGTGACAGAGACAAAAGGCAGGTCACTAGAGGAAATTTCAGGGGAGGATGAGAAGCAGAACGAGACGCAGATGAAGAGTAATAAGACTGACTCTGGGCGCCAGGACGATGGATGGGATTGAAATCAGTATATATATAATATTGGCAAGTTTATCACATTGAGCAGTACTATACATAGATGCATATATAGGAAAAGTATTGTTAATAAGCGAGATGTCACCTCCAGAATAAGGGCTTCACGAAGCAAAGTAGTAATTTCCCTTCACCATTCCGCGTAGTAGTTGGTGGAGGATTAATTTTGTATTGTCTTATCTCCTGTCCTACTCCTTCCCAAAGTGTTTTATTTCCTTTTGCCTTTGGATATATAGGTTAGTATGTATTTACATTTTGTGAAAAGATGGTTGGTTATTGGTACATCTTGTTGGTCTGTTGTTCGAGAATCACTTGACCTATAAAAAAGACTTACATGTCTTATGCATGAATGAATTTACCTCCTATCGACTTAAAAATTTAAAAGACTAATTTGATTTGGTAGTCATGGGACTAAAAAACATAGATAACAATATTTAGAAGTGGTTAATTCCAAGTTCCTGGTAACGAATTACACAGGCTAATCAAATCGCAAAGAAGAAAACTGCAGCAATAAAGAAGAGAAGGAAAAAGAACGAAGTGATAGAGCGAGAATAAGGAGGATTTTCTCAATGCTCCTTCGGAAACACGTACATCTAGCATAAGCAAAATACAGCTTGATTTCTGACAATTTTGATATCAACACTTTGTATGCTTCTAAGTTGAAAAAAAGGCATAAGACCAATCCTTATCTAAGTAAAGATTGGGGAATGGGCAAAATCCCGATCCAGCAATATCGTGTGAGTGAAGAAGGGCTAGGGCATGATAAAGTTGAAATATGTACTCAAAAAATAATGGTACTAAACTTAAAAACAAATTGGAGCTTCATGAAATTCAATCACCAACCTGAAACTCCATTTCTCATGTCCTGTTTTTATCTACTTTATCATGACCTGAGTTTTTTGTTTCAAATTTTTGCCATCAATTGTCTATTCTTAAGCATCTTGTGTATTGACTTTTTTCTAAGTACAAACGGTCATATCTTTATTTTTTGAGAAGCATCTTTTATAAGAAGAATATATTTCAAAAGTTTAAGCCAAAGATAATAGCTTGGAATATACATCATTCATACCTACAAGAACAAAGTTGCAATTTCTATGCAGAAAATCGGAATTACCATTAATTGTTCCCACTTTTGTTTGGATTATAACCATGCAGGCAATTTCTCTTCACAAATTCAATGAATGGTTTAATGACGGTGTTCTAGATTTCTTTCTCAAGTAGAAAGGAATTTAAAAATTTGTATGTCCTTTTTATTTTTACACATAAGAGACTTCCGTTTTACACACAAGAGATCTGAAAAGACTATTTTCTTCTATTCAAATTGTAAGAGAGCAAGAGATCTCATTTCCGCCTCTTTTACATTGTCAACATTCTATACTGACTTATTATGTTGACAACTTTGCCTAAAAGTGGTCGTTTAACAACTCCTGTATCTCAAAGTGATTGCCAAAGATGCATAATCTATTGTAAAGCATAAACATCACAATCACATTGTTGTTTCAATTTCTTGTGACGGCGTTGAGTTGGAGGCATATTATTGATTTAAGCAAAGAAAGAAGAAGGATATTCTCCAATAGTTATCAGGGAATTTCTTGTTCTAGATACAGAAACTAGGCGTAAACGTCAATTAATTAATCACACAACTGTCTAACTATATATATACATTGAGCAATTTAGAGATGATCAGACATCAACCAATCTCAGAGAAAATAAAATAACATGGCCTCAGACAATCTTGTAGTGCTCAATGCACTTGACACAGCGCGTACCCAATGGTACCATGTCACCGCTGTTATCATTGCTGGAATGGGATTTTTTACTGATGCATATGATCTGTTCTGTATCACTACTATCTCGAAACTTTTAGGCCGTTTGTATTACTACGACCCAACTACCCATGTCCCTGGTAAATTGCCTCATGTAGCGAACAATTGGGTGATTGGAGTTGCTCTAGTAGGTACTCTATCTGGCCAGCTTGTTTTTGGCTGGCTCGGAGATAAACTTGGTCGAAAGAAAGTCTATGGACTTACATTAATTCTCATGGTCCTTTGTGCAATTTGCTCGGGGTTGTCCTTTGGGTATAGTGCGAAAGGCGTAATAGGGACACTCTGTTTCTTCAGATTCTGGCTTGGATTTGGAATTGGAGGTGATTATCCTCTTTCTGCTACGATCATGTCTGAATACGCTAACAAGGCAACTCGTGGGGCGTTCATTGCTGCTGTTTTTGCTATGCAAGGAGTTGGGATCATTTTTGCAGGGCTCGTTTCGATGATCATTTCAAAATTGTTCTTGATGAAGTATGAAGGGAAGCCATTTGATGTGGATGAAATTTTGTCCACAGAGCCCGAGGCAGATTATGTTTGGCGGATCGTGTTGATGCTTGGAGCTCTTCCGGCTCTTCTTACCTATTATTGGCGAATGAAGATGCCTGAAACAGGGCGTTACACTGCGATTATTGAAGGAAATGCTAAACAAGCCGCGATTAACATGGGGAAGGTACTTGATATTGAAATTCAAGTAGAAGGTGATAAATTGGCTCAATTTAAAGCAGCTAATGAGTATTCTTTACTCTCCAATGAGTTTTTCCAACGCCACGGGCTTCATTTGATTGGTACAATGAGTACTTGGTTCTTGTTAGATATAGCTTTCTACAGCCAAAACCTCACACAAAAGGATATATTTCCAGTCATGGGACTCACTAACAAAGCTAACACGATTTCCGCCTTGAGGGAGATGTTTGAAACATCGCGTGCTATGTTTGTGATTGCCTTGTTTGGTACTTTCCCTGGTTACTGGTTCACAGTATTCTTCATTGAAAAAATCGGAAGGTTTAGAATACAATTGATGGGGTTCTTCATGATGTCTGTTTTCATGGCGATCATTGGACTCAAATACGATTACCTAAAGACTAAAGAACACAAATGGACATTCGCAGCTCTCTATGGTTTGACTTTCTTCTTTGCCAATTTTGGCCCCAATTCAACGACATTTGTGCTCCCCGCGGAGCTGTTCCCTACAAGGGTGAGATCCACTTGCCACGCGTTGAGTGCAGCTTCTGGAAAGGCAGGGGCAATGATCAGTGCATTTGGGATACAACAATACACGCAAGATGGAAATGTTCATAAAATCAAGACAGCTATGATACTGATGGCCGTTACAAATATGGTTGGATTTTGCTGCACGTTCTTGGTGACCGAGACAAAAGGGAGATCACTCGAAGAAATTTCAGGGGAGGATGGCGGGAAGAATGAGACACAAATGAAGACTAGCAAACCTGTCTCTGGCCATCAGGACGACGGATGGGAATGATAACATGATATTATATTGACAAGTTTAATTATCACTTTGAACAATACGTAATTTCAAATGTAGGAAATCATTCAATAAACGGGCTAATATCACTACGCGTTGTGCTTTCTATCTTCAATCACCTCTATGAATAATGAATGACCTCGGTACAACAGGTTAAATTACACTGATAGTAGTGTATTTAAGTTGAATTGGAATTTTATTGAGATAGTCCATCAGTATACTAGCTAGTACTTGGCCAGGATACTTTTGCATTTTGTTTCTCCTTTATGTCTCAAGTGCTAAATATGTATTCATTTTCTAGTGAAGAAATGAATGTCTTCTATTTTGTTTGCTCGAGGATTGCCACGACCCAAAATTACCTAAGTCATGAGGAGAGGACCCAAAATTGTACTTTTCAATTTGTGTTGATCGACTCTCATCGCCATTCATAAAGCCCATAGACATTTTTATCCCTTCATGTTTACAATTTTAATTCAAACAAGGACAACTCCATCGTCAATCGAGAAAATTCAATCCCTACTTATAATTACTATGATTGTATTTGTTGAAATATTTGTGAAAACTGTGAGCTAATGAGCTCATCAGTTCATTGATGATCTAAGCAAAACGTGAGTAGAAGGAAGAGAAAAGAATCTTATTGATCATTACTTCTATTCAACACATACAAAGTGTGCTTATATAGCTGAGAAATTAACAACAAACTAACTAACATTGCCAGCTCATAGTTGAGCAACAGACTCAAAGATTAACTAACTAATTGACAGCTCATTGATTAGTTAACTAATGCTAACTAACTCTAACTAACATTTGAACACACCCCCTCAAGCTGAAGGGTGCATGACATTAAGCACACCAAGCTTGTGGAGAAGATACAAATGTTGTGCTTGAGTCAAGCCTTTTGTCAACAGGTCTGCAAGTTGATGCTGAGTAGGAACATGCACAGTTTCAACCACCCCTTCTTTGATCTTGTCTCTTATGAAGTGACAGTCAATTTCGATATGTTTTGTCCTCTCATGGAAGACTGGATTAGCTGCCAACTGAATTGCGGATTTACTGTCACTAAGAAGGGTAACAGGCATCT
>JAJOOO010012487.1:0-17182 GCA_029582685.1 Solanum piurae | reverse complement strand
TTCATTGAATAGAACAAAGACAGTTAGAAAAATAGTTTAGATTGTGGATCCAATCAGTTCCATAAATATATTATTAAATTGAATCCAATTTAAATAAATATTTAACCCAATGAATTTAATTTGTGTAGTTTTCCCAATTCAAATGTCATTAAGAAGTGAAGAAAGCGGTCCATCAATGCACACGTCCTTGAATGTCGCCATCCAAAACTAAATAAATGTCTCCCGCGTTAATAATAAGAGGCCGACGTGAGTTGTCAACTTGTCGGCTTCCATGAAGTCATTTTCAAGCCGATCAATCTATCGGCTCAGCGTTTTGGCCACAAATCCTTTCTACCGTAGTCAGTATAAAATTCTTATCCTAATGTACACGTGAACACAGCCTCCTAATGTACACGTGGAAGAAATTTAGTGGTTGATTACAGTATTTTCCACGTGGGAAATCAATCAGAGTTGCTGATTTGGAACTGTCAGATTTGATCATGAGAATCCCATTGATTCTTGATTGCTACTTATTTAGTTGTTTATTGTTAATTATCATGACAACAGTCAAATTACTTGTTTAGCTTATCTTGTTGGATTTCATTCTATTTCCTATCAATTTGATTAGGAAAATATTTTTGATTCTTTTGCACGAATTATAAACCTAAGTATTTAAGTAGTATTTGTTTAGTTTAACGATTACTTAAAGAGGGAGAATAAGTATCTAAGACACTAGATTAGTCATTGATTAAGAAAGTTCCAAAGTATTAAGTCCTTTCCAATAATGTTTTCTTATTTTAGAGGAATTAAACATTGCAAGTTATTATTTTTGTATTTTATCCTCCTCATATAAGAAAAGAGTTGAGAATAGTGATAAAAGAGATTCAATCATTGATTTATACTTTGTTTGACAAAGCTTCTGAGAAGCCAAAAGTGCTTGTTTTAAAAAACTCGAGGTGTTTGGCCAATTTTATTTTTTTGAATCTTTGAGCGCTAATTGTTCCTTGAAAATATTTTTTAATTTGATTACCAAACTATTTATCGAAATAAACTAATTTTAGAAGTTTGATCAAATAGGCACAAGTTCGGATCTTTACAGTAACATTATAGTGTTTTTAGGATTACCCTTGTATAAATACCTGAGTCTGGCACTAACCATAATCCAAGAATAAAAATACCACAAATTAATTCTCTAACAGTAGTAAGACATATAAAATGGAATTAATGAATAATAAATTGACCAACAATCAAATGAATTATTTTGAAGTGACTTCAAATAATAGATTGAACTTGGACGAATTCAAACATAATGACATAGACAACGAAAACTAAGAAAGTCAACCTCAAATTGCTTAAGATCGAAGTATAATCATTATTTGTTGTTGACTTCATCGAATAATATAGTCTCCCATTAAAAATGAGCTTAAGTGTAGTAGAGTTTCACAAGAACTTTACTCGGTCCAACATTAGCAAATTTGAGTCTTATTAGACCAAAAATAATTGGTGCCTTTAATGAGAATGGCCCCATCATTGCCAACTTTGTGGAACTGTATTTCTTAGAGTTCGTGCTCACGTTTACTAGACAAGTCGGCAGGGATAACACATATACTCTCTCTTCATTTTTATTTGTCACTCTTTGACTTGACACACTTATTAAAAAAATAACTATAGATATAGATATTTTACTATTAAACGATGTTTTAAAACATGAAAAAATAAATATTATTTTTTCTTAATATGTCAAGAGTAATGAGTAAAAGTAAACAGAGGGTGTGCATTGGGAAAAGAAAAGCCAACATCAAATCAATTCAGCACTGAAGAGGTTTCTTTGTATTTGAAGAAACATTTGCTGTACATGCATTGTACAGTGACGCTCTTTCAAATTCAATGGCCTTAAGCCCACCAACGACCTCTTTTGTCCGTAATCCCCCAAAGTCACCGTGTGGTCATGTGAACTGTGAAGAAGGGGGGGCTAGCTTTTATCCCTTTGTCACTTTCTCCACATTTTCTATCTTCTAGAACTATCCCCCCCATGGCTCCCACTATAACAATTACAACTAGGTTTTTATAGTCCACTCCTATCCAGTATCATTCTCAAAATTCCAAGCTGGCCACTCCGTGGGCATGACAATGACCCCCCAAGACCACTCCATCAATCAAGTTCACAATTGACCTATAGAACAATGTCTACCCCGTCCACGTAAGAGAAGTATTGGGCGCTAAAATACATTCAAATTCGCGAGTAAAACAAGTACGAATTTAATTTCAACAATAGATGCATTGATTTAGAACCCTGTCGAATGTGAAATGAATTGACATTTGGGAGATCAGGGTATGTATATTAGCAAAAAGAAGTGAGATAGGTTTCACTTGAGATTGTTTAGTGTGATGATCGGGTAATACGAATGCAAAGCTCTGGCTTCCAGGTGCAGCAAAAGGGCATCCGCCCCCTCAGCATGGCTTCTGCTTTCCTTACCTGCTTCAGGGGTCCAATGATGAAAACCTGATCAAACAGAGAAGATTGGTGTTACAACATCCCTCAACCCGTATTTTTTTTTAATAATAATCGAAGCTATCATTCTAGTTAGCATGCACTTTTAATATATATCATATTACTCAACTTCTTCGTTTCCCAGGCTAATATTTACATGCTAGAATGCAATTCTCAGGCAGGCAGGCATTTTAACAGATGCAGACAATTACTATGGAATCCTTTTCAAATAAAATATTTTCAAAGGATAAACTGGGACTCATCCGGAGCTGGCCTTGGAGTGAGGACAGAAAACATTGGGCCAGAAGTGTGAGGCTCTTGTCTCGCAAGACTTGGCCTCAAGCATCCAGAGATACGCTGTGAACAAGCCCAACGCCCAATGTGGCTCATCCCATTGTTTCTCTGCAATTAGGTGTAATTAGCTTAGATCTTCAAATTTCTTAACTAATCCCTGACTGACTCTTCTAAAGTTTAAAACTTGGTTGCCTCTAAAACCAAAAATACAATAATGACAAGAGTAGTCCATTTTTTTTCTTCTAATAACCATGGTATCTGGACCAGCTTGCACCTCTCAACTAATTCCCGGGGAAATTGCTACCTCACTTCCCATCATCACTAGTATCGGGTAACTCTGGTCACCAAGGCCTGGACAAATGTGAAGAACTCGACTAGACTAGTGGTTTTGCCTCTGCTGAGGCTAGAATTATAGTACTCAACATATTTCAAGAAACAATTTACTTGAAAATTCTCATTTACATATAAAAGTGTATGGCTTGTTTTTCAGCCCATGCTTCGAAAGTTTTTCTTCCTTTCTTAAACTCCATGTCCAATCAAACCACCACATAAATTCAAAGGGAAGGAGTACATGTTTATATTTACCAACCTTGTCTGGCGCTCCCTTCGATCCACTGATTAGGATTTCTGCCCTGCAAAATGTTTCATATTAGGACCCACAAATAGCATGTTTGGCCAAGCTTCCAAAATCTCTTATTTAGAAAAGTGTTTTTTGAAAAAAGTACTTTTGGAGAGTAGCAATTCGTGTTTGGCTGATCAATTTGAAAATCACTTTTGTCAATATTAGGGCAGTAATTTGTACTTGGTCAAGGTTCGAAAAGAGCTTCTAGGGAAAAGCTATTGCTACTGCTCTAAAACACTTACTTTATCATAAAAGCTTTGGCCAAACACTTCAATAAGCACTATTTGTAAAGAAGAAGAAAAAAAGTAGTACTTTTAGCTAAAAGCTTAGCCAAACAAGCTATAAACCAGCAACCAAAAATGATCAAAGGGAGAGACTATTACTTGCAGGATTCCTTGATTGACAAAATTGAGGATCCTTTTCTACCAATAACACATCCCATTTTCCCGGGTGGCACATCAAGTATGGACAAGATCTCGTCTTCTAAAGTATCTCTTTCCACATTGAGGAACTCTGAGAAGACTAATCACATTTTAGCAGAAATGCACCAACATTTTATTGGTTAAAATTGTCTAGAAAATTGATAAGCTACAGACTTTCACAAATTAAATTTTCAAAATCATTTTCTATTCACATCTAACACTTCTTGTGTTATACTTTACATGGGGCAGCTAAATTGTCTACTAACTTATAGGTGATCAAACCCGGCAAATGTCAGGTAAGGCTCCAATGCCTTAATATAGTCATGAAGGATAAGAAACTTCTCCAATTACATAAAAGTATACACATACAAAACAACATAAATCTTTTGGTACCACTATATGCATTCATGGCCTTGGTGGAGAGTTCGAGATCACCTGGAATAGAAGGGAGTGCTGGCCAATCAACATATTTGTTGTCACTTATACAGAAACACCGACAACAAAGTGAACCACGAACTGCAAGTCTCCACAATGATTCTTCACTCAATTTCTCCATCATCTTATGGAACACGTATGGCAGAAATCGAACATCATCAGCAGCTGCACGGACCATCAGCTCAGATAATGGTCGGTAGGTCCAAAACTGAGGATCCTGTATAAAAAGGAACTAAGCAATATGATTCTAGAAGGTACATATGCCATGACACTGTGCAGAAAAGGGAGTACATAAGCATGGAAAGAACCTCCATATAGTTAATCTAAGACTAACATGAATTTGAGAAGTGAAAGGTTGCTGTCAAGTACAACTGAGCAATACCTGAAGCCTTTTGGGCCAGTATGTTATCTAAATGCAATACCATTTATATGTCATCGGCAACTATTTTGAAGAGCCATGAGGTCTAGGGTTCAAATCCTAGAGAACAAAAATACACTATGTGATTTCTTCCCATCTGCCTGATTAGTTGTGCCGGTGGAAGGTAGCAGGTATCTAGTGAAATAGTTGAGATGAGCGCAAGACATCCCAGATACCAGTGTAATAAGAAATAAAAAATAAACTATTTCGAAGAGACATAGTTAAGTGGAGCAATAAACAATGAAAATTTTGTCAACCCATCCTCATTTCCAACAGCACCGATATGAGGATGGCTTTCCTTTTTCCTTTTTGTATTCTTTTTATTTGGGGGTGGGAGAGGCATAGTAAGACTTTGGTTTATTTCACACTGTGTTACTTCTGGAAGACTAGTTGTTGCCAGTTGCCTACTTGGTAATTGTTTCCATATATATTTCACCTTGAAAACCGTCCAAGAACTTTCTCAAAATGTTCATTTCTTCTGTAAGGGTTTTAACTGTGATCTAGGAATGATATCCAAAGATGCATGTTCCACATGGTAGGCAAGTCAACTGAAGAGAGGAATAGGTAAAACAGAATCCAACCTCCTTCAGAAGGGAACAGACTTCTTTTTTCTCCACATATGATATACCTGCAATCACATAAAAGAGATACAAAGTAAAGGAAAGTGTATTAGCAACTTAATCTGTCCATGAACTTCTATTTTACAACCAACAATGAGAAATTTTCCATAGCAAGCTTTTTCTAGTCATGATCATCATTAAAGTTCATTGCATTCCCTAGGATTTCATGAGCAAAAGCAGTCAGAGAGGAGAGGTGGTTAGAGCTACAAATTTCACTGGAAGTGCAAAATATGTTTGAGGTTATATTGCCAGTATCAAGAAGAGTACTCGTTGTACACTATAGAATTGTTGCTTCAATTGTTTTCTTTATTTACAATTCGAAGTTATGAACTAACCAGAAAAGAATATTTTCCTTTAGAAGGTTCCTGCTCCTCCCTTTCCCCATTAATTTGAATTTCATTACCATGACAACTTGAAATATGCATATTAGTTTGTTCCCTAGTCAAAACTTACAGAACAACATCACTTCCCAATACCATCTCTCAAAATGCATGGCTAACACAATGGTGAAAAGGCATTCCTCAAAGAAATGAGATGCACTTAAAAGAAGAAACTTTGCAATTATTTTCCTCGTCTTTTATGATTAAAAACCACAAGAGCAAACATAATCACTACCTCCTAGATGATGTCTTCCCTTTTTCTCAAAACCAAATCAAAACGTTTCCAGGAACCAAACTTATCTGGTCATCCAATAGGGATTCTGCATTTAACCACTCAACATTCATATACTTAATGCAGTCACCACATGGGTAAAGATAAATAGAAGCAGAACAGGGGCATAGTACCACAATAGCGTGGATCTGCAAGAAGGCGCCCAAAAGAGATATGGCCATCTTGTGTGCTCTTCTTCCCCAACTGTTCCTCTATCAGATAATAAGCTATCTGTACAACATAGAAAGATAAGCAGTCACTGTGATACAAAAGCAACTTTGTTTCGCTGTTGGAAGAAAGTTTATATTCAGGAGTGATTGCACTAAATAAACCACATCTGGAATAAAGAATCAGTGGGAAATGATTCATTTAATAATCCGAGAGAGATTTTTACAGCATGGTGGAAGAAGTAATCGTCATAGCCAGCAACTAAAAAGAAAAGTGTCTTGACGCCAAATCACCATATAAAGGTCCCAAAATAAAAATTAGATTTCATCATTTGAGCATCTTCTAAAAATACATACAATCCCCAATCAGTTAGAAGTCACAAAAAGTGGTGCAGTAAATTTAACAAAATATAGAGAGAATACAAGCAGAGCCAGTGTAGAAATCAAAACTATCACAGCTGGAAATCAGCACAATCCAGGTGAACGATAATAAAACAAATATCATAAATATGAGGTGGCAGAAAGGAAAACAGGCAATGAGTATGAAAAGGGTCGGGTTAGGCAGCTGGAGAGTAATGAGTGAATCACCTATTACTTTAGTTACGAGGTATTTCACAGGATAACATGAGAAACTAGTAGTCAAGTAGCTCGAAAGAAAGTACCAGAAGCTAACCTGGGTATCCATAACATTGTGCAACTTGATACCAAACTGATAGTATAATGCCTGAAAAAGAAAAGAGGAAAAACGTGACAAAAATGATACAAGAGGGAAAGGAGAAACAAGAGGAGGCTAAAAGAAGTTCTATAAGACCTCACTATCCCGTTTGCAGTCGTGAATAACTTTTGTGACATAAACAGACTCAAGAGCAGGCTTACAAGCGTTAATCAACTTTCTCCCACCGCGTATTGCATCAACCAAGTAGATAGCGTCCGGAAAAGCAAGCTATTAATTTAAATAGGTCAATCCATACTTGATAAAAAAAAATGTAAAGGTCAATCAAAAGGTGAAAATGGTCAAGCCCCACACAAATTTCTACCATAATACCTATAAACATGTGAAACTAAGCATGGAATCACCTAACCAACCAAGACAGTCAATTTACACATCTCACAATTTATACACTAGATTGGACTAAGGACGCCAAAAAGACAAGTTTTTACCAATGCCCAAACTAGTAAAAATTGGGTTGACAGGGTGCTTGAGTACAAGCCTTGACATCTCAAACTCGGGCACTGAATCCATTAATTTGGAACAGAGCAGGTATTTGATTTGGATGCATAAAGTCTTAAAGAGGATTATCTCTATAGTTTTTACATTTTTCCATTGTCAGGTAACAGAAGATTAGGAGACAATTCTCTGGATGTCTGCAACTTATACAAACTTATTCTTCAAGAAGTGTACCAACTACCAAACTACCAAAGTGTTTTTGCTTTGCAAGAAAACATATATTAAGTAAAGTTACTCATAATAAACTTACAAAGCCACTGCTGAATAACATCATAATATCGAAAATCAAGTGAGGCACAAAGTTGGTATCTACTCAGAACATGTGAGAACTGAAAAAAACCTACACAATACAGAGAGTTCCATATCTACAGAGGTCAACACCCTCGCAGTCGAGTCCAACAACCATCTCATTTTTTGGAGAAGGGTAGAGAAATGTGGCTGGAAGTTGAGATTCATGGCTGATGATATAAATGGGGACTGGTTTTAAAACTACTTCATGATCAGCATGCCTACCACCTGCTCAAATGCATGATAGCTCATAAAAAACTAATCACAAGAAAACAAACCGCAAAAATGACAAAAGAATATATGATTATCAGGATAAAAACGCATGCCAGTTGACTTGTACCGAAATAGCAATTACTGATTTGTAGTATGCAAAACATAAATCATGGAAGCATATAGCAACAAAATCAAGAACCCTAGCCTCAAAACTGTTCTAAAGCCTTAGAATCATAGGAACTTGAAGAGAGTTGATGGAGTTTTAGGAAGAACAAAAAACAAAAATGGAAAGTCGAGAATGATAATAAGTAAGAAATACCACCCTCCACCAAACCCCCACCCCCACCACCAGCCACTGAAACAGAGTAAACCCCCATTTGCAAATTTCCGGTACAGTTAAATCCACGGGTAAAATACAGCATCTCAAACCTCAAGGTTACTATATGCAAAAGGGGAAACGAACTGATGTCCACCCACTACACCAATAAACCAAATAAAAGCCCTAATCATTCCCAAAACCTCAAATTAACAACACCAACACCATCATCGAAGTAAAACTAAATATTGGGAGATAAAAGACCACCTGAATTGAAAGATGGGAGAGGAATGTAAGTTTGATGAGGACTAGATGCTAAAGCCATATGATTGAAAATTTTGAAATGAACACCAACAAAACAATCAGTTTTTAACATTGAACCTTACACATTCAATATCCATAACTACTGCTATTGTTCAATGGATACAACACAAACGAAGCATCCTAAATGCCTGTAGAATAGTGCTTTTAGCCCTACTTTTATCTCTTTCTGCATAGGCGGAACCGCGGGGTATGCATGTTATGCCGTGTTCCGTACATTTGCCTATGTTGATATTGGAAATTTGGAAGTTACATGATGTCAATTCTCAAATTGTTTAAGAGATGATTTGAGTTTTTAAATAATGATTTCAAATTTATATTTATAAAAACGGAAAATGGCCAAAAATATAGGAAAAGGTTTAAAAATATCCTTCATCCATCTTTTGGTCTAAAAATAGCCTTTTATTCATCTTTTTGGTCTAAAATTACCCTTTCATCCACCTTTTTGCTCACTTATACCCTTGCAACTAACAACCCTCTTCTTTTTTTAAAATACTTATTATGTGTCATTTTCTTATTGAATGAAATAAAAATTCACCTCTATTAATTTTTTTCTATAATTTATTCAAATCAAAACAATATATCTTTTCAAGATCCAAAAAATAGATTTTTTAAATCTAGTAATTTCTATTTTCTATAACTTTTTTCAAAAATAAATAAATTGTTTTAGATAATTAAAATATTTTTAAAAATACTAGTCATCCCACAATTATAGGGACATAATATATTAATATAAATCCTAAAAAATGTCTATCTTCTTTCTTTTTTTTGACTAATAATCTTGTCGTCCGCGTCATTAGTGATCAAATCTTGGACTGGTGCACCAAATGGAACAACTTTTTTTTTAGGATTTATATTAATATATTATGTCCCTGTAATTGTGGTATGACTAATATTTTAAAAAATATTTTAATTATCTAAAATAATTTTTTTTTGGAAAAAAGCTATAGAAAATAGAAATTAGTAGATTTAAAAAAATATATTTTTTGGATCTTGAAAAGATATATTGTTTTGATTTGGATAAATTATGGGGGAAAATTAATAGAGGTGGATTTTTATTTTATTCAATAAGAAAATGACACATAATAAGTATTTTTTTTTAAAAAAAAAGAGGGTTGTTAGTTGCAAGGGTATAAGTGAGCAAAAGGGTGGATGGAAGGGTAATTTTAGACCAAAAATATGATTAGAAGGGTATTTTTAGACCAAAAAATGAATGGAGGGTATTTTTAGACCTTTTCCTATACTTCAGGGGTATTTTTGGCCATTTTCCCTTATAAAAAAGACTCAGGTTTGACGTGAAAAAAATATCTATATTTCATACAAAAGAATTGTATTAAAGAATAATTAGTTACTATTATTATTGCTTAGTAAATTGTCATAAAATAATGTGTATTTTAAAATTTTATAATTATAAATATATATTTAATATATAATGGCCAAACACATATGCAGACCCTTAAACTTGTCCCTATATTTCATTTTGGCACTCCAACTCAACCTTGTTCCATTTTAACCCTCTAACTCCAATTTTTATGTTTCATTTTGGCACTTCTAAGTGATGTGACAGAGTGCGTGCATCACACTTTCTCTAAGAGAGTGAAATACAAAAAAAAAAGTATTTTTTTAAAAAATAATAAAAGATTAACCCTTCATCTCTATTTTTTTATGTACCATTTAAACACAAAATATTAATTTTATGATTTCTTTATTTCTATATATGCTCTTCAATTGCAATTTTACATTTTAAAAATCGTCGTTCATCCGTTACTTATTATAAAAAATTCAAATTGACGGATGATCATTGATTTATTTTTTTAAAGTAACAATTTCTTTTTGAGAGTTTCTCTGTATTTTTGTGTAAAAAATAACCAACGAAAATGCGTCGATTTTCTTTCTTAAGAATTCAAAGACAACCCAACGAAGTCTATCAAGTTTCAATATTTTTTTATAGTGTTATTAATTAGCAATGAACATGAGTTTTTTTTAACTCGTATTTAGTTGAATGAAAAATTAAAAAGCTGGTATTTGAGTTAGTCTAAATAGATTAGATATGAAAAAAAAATATGTGGTGTTATTTAATTTATTTAATTATTTTATAAAGAAAATCAACAAACTTTTGTCGATTATTTTTCACACAATAATATACACAAACTCTAAAAAAAAAAATTGATGTTCATCAGTTATTTTATTTTTTTGAAAAGATATGAAGTTGATTTTTATAATGAAGAACACAAATAAAAATGAAGAAACTTGTCATTAAAAATACAACATAAAAAGTTTCTTCATAAAAAGTGTGTTGATTTTCTTTTAAAACAATTAATTTAATTAAATAACACTACATATATTTTTTTCATATCTAATCTATTTGGACTAACTCAAATACCAACTTTCTAATTTTTCATTCAACTAAATACGAATAAAAAAAAAACTCATGTTCATTGCTAATTAATAACACTATAAAAAAATATTGAAACTCGATAGACTTCGTTGGATTGTCATTTCTTAAGAAAATCGACGCACTTTCGTTGGTTATTTTTCACGCTAAAATACAGGGAAACTCTCAAAAAGCAATTGTTACTTTAAAAAAATCAATGATCATCCGTCAATTTGAATTTTTACAATAACTAACGGATGAACGACGATTTTAAAATGCAAAATTGCAGTTGAAGAGAATATATAGAAATAAAGAAATCATAAAATTAGTATTTTGTGTTTAAATGGTACATAAAAAAATAGAGTTGAAGGGTGAATCATTTATTATTATTTTTAAAATAACTTTTTTTTTTGTATTTCAATCTCTTAGAGAAAGTGTGATGCACACACTCTGCCACATCACTTAGAAGTGTCAAAATGAAACATAAAAAATTGGAGTTAAAGGGTTAAAATGGAACAAGGTTAGGTTGGAGTGTCAAAATGAAATTTAGGAACAAGTTTAAGGGTGTGCATATGTGTTTGACCATATATAATCCTTTCCCATATTATATATGACCAATTTCTTCACATGGTGATGTCTTTTATGGTAGACTGATTTTTGTACTCATCAAGATCATCATAGAAGTAATTCTTATCCATGTTTAGGTTCACATAATGACCTCATTCAAATCATACATAAAAACAATATCACTCATTGTTAAAATTAATATAATGAAAAATGAAGTACTTAACTATAATGAAATTGAGGATACATTTATTGTAGTAAGACTCCAGTAACTGTTGAATTCGTATTCTTTCGTGACTAGCCTGTTAGTATATTTAAAGAGCATAAGTGGGGCATAAACTCCACTCACAATCAAAGCTCTTCCATAATCGAATTAGTTTTACATCCCGGTCTCTTTGCATGATTTGCTCTAAATGTGAGAAACCAATTAGTTTGAAATATGAGAAACTAAACGAAACCCATACATTGAAGAAAATATCACCACAAATTTGTTTTACTTTTAGGACGTGGTTGACAATGTCATGTCCGACCGTTTTAAACATATAAATACACTATTTTTCGTCAATATTTTTGCATGAACAAAAGAAAACAAGAAAGTAGAAGGTGATTAATATGTTTGCTTTATAACTACTAATTATAACAAAAACTAATCAAAATAAGAATAATTAATGTAACTACAAACCTTATATACACTAATAATTAAATTACTTTAAAGAAATATGAAATATTTCCCGTCACCAATTCCTTTTGAGACATTTGTTGAATGTGAGTCATGTCCGTTTTTATCTTAAGCAAATATTTGATATGTCAAGATCACTCTCTTGATTTCACTTTTTGTTGAACATAAGCGGTTTTTTTTTGTTTTCTTTTCTTCTTCGTGGACCATGATTGTCATGTTCTTATGTGATCTTATTGGTTGTTCGTTTGGTTGTTTCATCATGAATTGTTTTAAAAAAATCAATTTTCCTAATTTTTTTGGTTGTCAGTTGTTTTTGCGTTTCATATTTGTTTTTTGTTATATTTTATATGTGGATAAGAAGTATTTATGGAATTAAAATAATCAATTCTGACCATGTTTACTTCATCTTCAAGAGCAAGCATCCTGGCTCTCAGGGCCTCAGGCAACCCTGGATCTTTGTCAATCCAAATAATCCTACTTTACCATTCTCTAATAACGTAGAAAGTCTTTGATTGCATTTTTGTTTTGCAATATATCATCTTATAACTGCGTTATGGTTATGTTATTAACTATGGTGTGTATAGAAATGATGTGAATCTAGAAGAACAAATTTAATGAAATTGTCCTAATTTTTAGGATTGACAATTCGATTCCTTATGCATTTTTAGGGGCCCAATTCGACCCCTTATTCATTTCTAAAGCCATATCAAATCTTTTATTCATTCTTAGAGTCCCAATCTGATCCCTTACAATCGAATACTTTATTAATAAGAGAACTTTTCTCTTGACACACAATTTGAATCTTAAAATATTAAGGCAGAACTTTTAAAAGTGAAATAATAACTTAAATCTTTAAAAAACTTAACATTTTCGAAACGAAAATAGAAACCTTGTTGCAATGTCATACCCCTCACATCTTAGATGAAACGAAGAGAAAAGAAAATCATATATAAATTTGATGTATTAATACAAATGATTAGAATCTATATATATATATATATATATATATATATTATATATATATATATATAAATAACCTTAACAAAGTTTTAAAAAAACATGGCATGTCAGGATCATCAACACCTCCCCATGGAGCAATGCAAATATGTATTTTAATGTTACACACTTTGGCTGTAATCTCAAGAAGGAATCTCACTGATAATGAGTATCTTGTGAAGTTTCTTTGCAATAATTGTAATGAAACAACGGAAGAACAATGCACATATGTAGATCAGGAAATGTACCATGAAAACAGAGAGTACAATCACATCACGATGGTAATTTAATTTATGTTAAATAATGTTTATATTTTTTATTGTTGTTTAGTACATTTTTTTTATTTTCAATGTCAGGGATGTGATAGAATTAGAACCATCAAACTTATTTCCAGATCGGGAAGAAAGTTTGTTGCTGCTGATTCAAAAACTTATGTTCCCCACATGATTTTTGAGTGCGATGAGCTGATTGCCCTGGTTTTGGTACTTGACCGAGTAATTCTATAATTTATCAATTTTTTCTCAAAAGCAGAAAATTAATTTTAATGATATTAATATTTTTTTTATTACAAAAGCTAGATGATGAATCTGATGAGACTTATGATTGTGAATTTAACATTGTTGTTGAAGTTAACCTTATTCATCCAGTTTTGTGGGGAATGTTCACTACTATGGTGATTCCCCACCTATGGTTTGGAATGCAAAGGGGCGCTTTGTGATGACAAATTACTACTGTGTTTTTTTTCATGTTTAATTTATGTTTAAGGATCATGTAGTTTGCCCGTGTTTAAGTTTCTATATTTGTTTTTAATTCCCTAATGTTTAAGTGTCTTATGTCGCTTTTATGAATTTTGGATCTGTTTAAGTTCTTAATGTTATTTTAAGAAGTTTGTGTTTCCATGAAATTTGGATTTGTTACACATGTTAATGTTTTAATTTTTAATATTTTTTTGTAGCAACTTTTATATATAAGTTGCTTTGTGTTTGTCAGTTTTATATGTAATAAATAACTTATTTTACTGTGTTATATATGAAAGAAGTTTCTTAATTAGTTGTTGTTTTCCTTGTCAAAAAAATTTGTTCGTCGCTACTCATTTTCTTTAATAATGGATAATGAATTCTACATGAAAAAGCAAGATCAACATATATATTTTGGCACCTACTATAAATAAAGTTCATATAAAAAACAAGTACTAAATATAACCTATTTTCTACTAGTCTTTAAAAGTTCGTCTAAAGAAAATAATTTGTTGAAGGTAAATATCTGATTAATTTTAAAAGTTTTATACATATTATGATTCTCTACATAATATAAATTATAAAGGAAAGAGATTTAAGCAAAATGTTACTAATTGATTTCAAATGTCTAAATATTAGGAAAACTAAATGGCAACTTTGTGTGTGAAATATTCTTTTAAAGGGTAAATCTTAGTTATATATACGAACCTACAATAATAGGTTTCAGTTTGTTTAACTAGAATCAAAATTATTTTATTTTATTTGATTGATTGTATCGGAGTAACGTTTATTTCCTAAAGTATTGAAAAATGTGAAATATGACTATATCAGCATGTGTACCCAATTATCATGTGTTGATTTTTTACATCAAACCAATAAATATAAAAGTGAGGTCTAACTTAGACACCTTTTTTAACTCCTAATTCTTACTCATGATTGAGTGAAAGACATTTTTACTTTAATTTGTTAATCCTTAAAATTAATTATATTACTATACATATACAAATGGAAGTGACTTTCTGATCCTTTAATCTTTGTTTTTCTAACGATCGATTAATTTACATGTTGTCATTATTCAGTGGGAACGGTCTCGTTAATTTCTGGACTTGGAACCAAATTTACTCTTGTGGATTTAGAGACTTATATTCCTTTTATGATGTTTGAATGTGACGGAATGGTTCCCAAGATTACACCTTCAATGGGGGCTGGAAGCTTAAAATGGTTAGTTTTATAATTTATATTGTAACTTCATGACCAACATTTAACATACATACATATATGATGATGATTCTATTTGCAGAAGTCCGATAATTCTATCGAGGTAAACTTGATGGGTATTAAGTTCAAGGAAAACAAGCAAGAGCTACACTCAAATGTTCATATCATTTTTATAAATCACACATTGCTTTATTCAACATTCACATTTTTCAGGTGATTTATGTTGTTTTCCACTCAAGTAATTTGTTTCGAATTCAAACTCTTTTTAAAACTCTAAATCCTTTTTGCAGATGGTTTGTGTTGCTCTTGCCGATGATTTTGGTGTTCTAATTTGTGCTGAGTAATCGTCATTTTGGATTAGTTTTTCTATTTTACTTGGTTTAAGCAATATTAATTGATTAGTTGTTTTGTTTTAGGCTGATGAACTATGTTGGGCTGGTCAACCGTTCATGACGCCTATGTATAATCAACATAGATCTTGTTAGTTTTTTTTATTCTTTTTATTGTGTTCTCTATTTTACTAAAGTTGATTGATTGTTTGCATAGTAACATGCGTACTTGCTGACGTCTGTGATTGCATATATGTTAAATATGCAATCACGATGCACAGTTTTGCTGAAATCAAGGCGGATAGGGTCTTGCACCTATTGATGAGAATGTCACAATGTTTTAATCTTGTATTTAAAGTTAAATAAAGCTTGTACATTGTGCAAGTTAGTAAATATTAATTAGTAGTACCTAGTTGTGTGGCTAGGTTTATTTTAATCATGTTCTAGTTTTTAAGTGTGTTTGTTAATAATTACTTTTATATATAAGTTGTTTTATGTTTGTTAGTTTTATGTGTGATAAATAGTTTCTTTTATTGTGTTATATATGAAGAAATTCTTAGTTATTATTTTCTTTATTAATAAAATTTGTTGATCGCTAATTCTTATTTCTTTTAGGATGGTCAATGCCCCGTAATGAGGTCTAACTGACAATCTTTAAAAGTTCAACTTAAGGAAATAATTTATTGATGGTAAAATTTTAATTAATTTTAAAATTCTATACAAATTATGATTGCCTACATATATACATATGATATCTTTTACAAATAAAAAATTTGAAAAAAATTATTAGTTGATTTCAAATGTCAAAATATTAAGAGAAGTATAATGAAACTTTGTTTTTGAAAAAATTCTAGTTGTGGAGCTAGATATTGACCATGATAGAGCGTTACTTTGTTGGACAAAGTACATATATAAGATTTTTAATTAGGCTGATTTGATCTCTTACACGTTTCAAGAGGCTCAACTCGACCCTTTTATTCATTCTAAAGAGGGCCCAATGTAACACCCCGTATCTGAAAATAGAGATTTCAGATTTCTGGTGTTACAGGTGGCACTCACGGAAACCATCCACGGACCGTAGATGGATTCACGGTCCGTCCTGCAGGTCCGTTGTTCGTGATAGAAAACTTCCCCAGAACTCAGTCAGAAAATCGACTAAGTCTCGACCCACGGACAGACCTACGGTCAGTAGATCAGACCACGGTCCGTGGTCTGTGTCCGTGGATCAAGACCCCTTATACCCAGCCTCTGACGCAAATGAAGGTCGACCAGTACGGACCGTCAGTCGATCCACGGTCCGTAGGTCTGACCGTAGATGAGAGTCAACAGCCAATTAGCTGAAAATTATTGATGAGTCAACTTCAGATGGTCATAACTTTTAGTACAAAATGAATTATGTGTGCCACCACCTATTATATGATAGATAATTGAATTATCTTTCCAACGCCACCGAGTTTTCTAAAATACGACTTCCGAGTAAAAAGTTATGCTCGTTTTAGTGAAGGCCTATCGAGCAGACCCGATCGACGGACCCAATCGACGGACCGTCGATTGATTGACGGCCCGTCAGTCCAGTCCGTCGATCACTCCGACAGCAGTTAATTCAGGGGTCTTTTGGTCTTTTCCTTTTTTGTTTATCCCCTAAGATACGTCATTTAGACCCTAAATCATGAGATTTTAGTCAGTTTAAGCCTAGAAACATAACTAGAACTTACCTAAGTGAAATCATTAATCAAACTTAGAAGAATTAGAACGCTAAGAAGAGAAAAGAGGTCAAGAACCCTAGTTCAAGAACGCAACAAGGTTCCATCAGTTCCAGC
>JAJOOO010012485.1:0-10293 GCA_029582685.1 Solanum piurae | reverse complement strand
AAGGGAAGACCTTAGCTTCTAGAAAAATATCACATACTGTACTAGTTGACCAATATTGCTTCGTTTTTAAATTTTAATAATTACCCGACAAAAAATATCCTACAATATTAGAGTGTATCACTCCATTCTTATCCTCATATTAATTATATATATCTCTAATTGAATAAAATTATACCCAAAATAAATTTTAAAAAATTCAAGTTTTACCCAAGGAATTTTTTCTAAGAAGAATATGTCAAGGATTTAAAATCATGACTATTTCCTACCTTTTCTGAGTCATTCATGTATTCCTTTACAAAATATTGCAAAAATCATTTTAACTCACTGCTTCATCTCATTTCATATATATATTGTTTAATTTTGTGTGTACACAAGTAAATACTTAAATTTGTATAAAATTGAACAAATAAACACACACATCCTATATGGCAATTTGTATCCTACATATATTATTCCATATATGACCAAAATAAAGCATTACCCATACATTAAGCACTATGAATCAAATATTTAGGCTTCACTATTATGTGTGGACAGTTGGAGTAGAGCCCAGAACTTCTTTTAATACGGAAAATTAGGCAAAATGTCTATTAATTAGATCAAAATTTATCATCCAAAATAATCCAATTCTAATGCTTCTTCCTTCTTCTTCTTCTTCTTCCTTCCTCATTTGAGGCTATTTAGAGGAGATTTAAGTTGATTGGGATTGAAAAGACAAAACCACCCTTCAATATATAAATATTTGTATGAATCATCGTATATGAGTGTATATACGTCTCTAATACATAACTATATCACATTTATACATGATATTTATTATTTGTATAATATTGATACATTGTATATTTATACATATGATGATTTATGGTAACTTTATTTTTGTTGCCCGTACAATTACATAAGAATCTCCTTTTTAAACGCCAGTTTTAAATCAATAAATTCAATCGTTAAACATTTGGTAAATTTCAAATCATCTACTATCAAATATTAAATTTCATCATGTGATGAGTAAAGAGAACACCAAGTTCAATTGTTGAAATATAAGGATTAGATAATGATTCTAGCATAAACCTTGTAAATTTGATGTAACAATTATGAGAATTGTACGTGTCAAATTCATTATCAGTTAATCATTATATGTGCTTGAATGAAGTCCGTGTGCAAACTCAATTGAAACCTTTGGTTTACTTACACCTTTTAAATAGCTTGACTTGGACTTAGGGCAATCTTTACATTATATCAAGAGTCATTTATGGTTAATGCGTAACACATTCATTGCACAATTTGGGGATAACCATAATCACTTTAATGAGTTTCAACCTAACCCAAAAATATAATGTGTTATATTATCTCCACTTTAGAAATATTCATCATTAAAAATGGATCATTGCCTAAAATGGACAAACTCAACTAACAACACAACAATCAATGATATGATCCTCACAAAAATTCCACAATCAAATTCACAAAATCCTAACACAAGATAAAGATTTTTATACCTTCAGCCAACATTTGCAAAAATGTAATAATTAAGAGGTTTAACACATAACTAAAATAGAAAATAAATACTCATCCACTTTTCAAGTTACTTTATTGGTGTTATGATTACTGCACAAGACTTTAACAAAACTTTTCTTCTTAGTTCTTAACCTTCGTGAGACATCATATGAGAAAGTTCTCAGGTTCATACAACCTTAACACAACACATGTCAGACATAATGCACCATGAACATCTCAAAATGGTAGTTTCAACTCATAAGCCACCATATCAAATCTCTTCACAATTTCAAAGTGACCAATGAATTGAGGACCTAGCTTAGCTCTCCCTACCACCCTACCAAAATGCACTACACTTTTCATAGGTGAAATTTTCAAAAATAATCATTCGTCCACAATAATTTTCATCTCATAACACTTCTATTGAATTTGACCTATTTTGAGTTGACTCACGATAAAATACACTTTCTCAATAACTTCATGAACCGAGTCATCCAATAATTCTACATTTGTAGGTTCGACCACACCATGTCTTTAGTTGGGAAATTAAAATTGGGAAAATTACGCGGTTAAGCAAACTTATACTACTTAATTACTCATCACAATTATAGTTTGCTATAATTACCACTCGCGACTAACATTATACATTAATTACGTGGGCTGACTTTGAGTTTATATAATTAGCCACGTTTGTATATGTATAATTCGCCAGAATATACAACTACATATGTATAATATACAATTATTTAATTGATATACATATACAATTCACCTCTCTCCCACTCTCTACCCTCTCTCCTCCCTCTCCCAATCTCGCTTGCCATATATACAAATGCATATGTATAATATACAATTATCTAACCGATATACATATACAATTCACCTCTCTCCCACTCTCTGCCCTTTCTCGCTCGCCTCTCTTCTCCCTCTCCCAATCTCGCTCACCTCTCTCCTCCCTCTCCTAATCTCGCTCGCCTCTCCTCCCTCTCCCAATCTCGCTTGCCATATATACAAATACATATGTATAATATACAATTATCTAACCGATATACATATACAATTCACCTATCTCCCACTCTTTGCCCTCTCTCTTGTCTCTCTCCTCTCTCTCCCAGTATCGCTCGCCTCTCTCCTCCCTATAACATATAGCTACGAATTGTAATTATCAAACTATAGCTATGGAGAGTAATTAGACTATTTTTGAGTGGCTATATGTGAAAATTCCTCATTAAAATTTGTTGTGACCACACCATGTCATTTTTCCAAAAATTTACAATCACTATTTGGGTTTTACTAGTGGGCTTGACCCAATTCAGAGTAGTATACAATTAATGGGCCTTATCCCGTGAAACCATTTCATAAGTCCGAAATAATTCGGTTTACGTTCAGAGAACCGAGAAAGTTCCTCCTATATATGCAATCCACAAACTCAAACCCTAATTTTCTCTTTTCATTGTCTCCCTAGGTTTAGGTTTTCCTTTTCCACCGGAAACCTAAATTCATACTCGCCTGTTCTCCGATTATACTTGATGGGAACCGAGCGGAAGAGGAAGGTGAGCTTGTTTGATGTGGTGGATGACTCGGCCGCGAAGAAACTCAATGGAAGCTTAAATGGTGGAAACAGCATGACGGCTTCGATCAACAAGTGGAATGGAAAGCCTTACTCACAGAGATTTTATGATATTTTGGAGAAGAGGAAGACTCTTCCGGTTTGGCATCAAAAGGAGGAGTTCTTACAGGCTTTGAAATCTAATCAAACTCTTATCTTGGTCGGTGAAACTGGTAGTGGTAAAACCACTCAGGTCAGAAATTCTAGTGTCTTTAACCTCCTTTTTTATTTAACAGTAACTCTTAACAATTTTATTGGCAACTAATTGGAATTGAGGCTTAGTTATTGTTGGGTGTTTCAGATGTCTCTAGTTTCTAAGAACAATTAATTTGCTTTAAAACACAAACTTTTTACCAGGAATGAGAGTATGGCTGCGTCAACTAATATTAGGCGTGACATTCATTTTCTAGTAATATAGTACTGGTAGTTTGATACTATTTGTATAATCTATTATAGGGATATTAATGAGTATTTTGTTCCCTGGCTGGCTGGCTCCTCATAATTTTTTGTTAGGATTGAGATGAGTACTAGTAATATATATAAAACATTCACATAGCCAACCCAGAACTAGCTCAGGATTGTGTGGTTGGTTGATTTATTGAGTGATTACTAGACTTTCCTGATGCAAGAAGAAGCTTACTATGCTATAGGTTTGTGCAAAAGGTGGTATTAGGTCTCGATGAGAATCAACTATGTAGCATCTACATTGAGAATTCAAGTATTGTACATGTCATCAGTCCGATCCTTTGTAAGAACTACCAGTAATGACGAACTTAAAAAATAAAGTAACAAAAAGTTGATCTCATTATTGTAAATCAAGATAGTGATATTTCGAATAAATTCCTAAATTTGCAACTCCCCTTATCCAGTAAAAACCTTTAATTCCTATTAATAAAACCAAATCTCCTACACAATTAGTTACAAACGCTTTTTGAGAATTTCCATAACTTTGTCGTGACGGTTTGAGTAACGGATTGATACATCCTCGTAATGAAAATAGAGTGGAAACAAGAGTTGTTCCAACTATCCTATTATAATAAAAGAATTAATGATTCTACATCCCTAAGATAGTTGGATCTGCTAACAGATATAAAGTTATATTGTTGGTTCTGCCTTTATTTATTTGTATAGTGAATTGAGCCTTTATAGGATTTATCATACTTGAAACTTCTTTTACCCAGACATCAACCTGGCTATTCCTTTCCATCCCCAGTTCTTCAAATAACGAGGTTCACTTCGACATAAAAGAAGAAAAGAAGCTGGATACTATTTGGGGTTCTTTTGTTAGAGTTGTAGAATAATATTTTCTATGAGTATTAGTAGGGTTTTCTTATTTAAATCAGAAATCCATTATCTTCCAACTTCAAAACTCAAGCTTCCATTCCCCAAACTGTTTAAAAAACAAAAATCATCTTTTTGATATTTCTTTAATTAATAATTACTGGGAATTTAAATTGCTTTTTTGAAGTTCTTTTCTTTTTCCTTGAAGCAGGATGCTTATTATACTGTGTGTTTGTTCAAAAATTAATCCCTTAGTTTCATCAATTGAAGCAAGATGCTTCTATATTCTACTCCGCTTCGTCAATTACTTGTTCATGTTTATGCTCCCTGATACTTTTATCACTCATGATACGCTCTCTCTTTGACTGGAGAGGAGGTTTTTATTGAGCTCCTGCTTAAGGGATTTGCTTGTGTTATACAGATTCCACAGTTTGTTTTGGATGCTGTTGAAGTAGAGACAGCTGATAAGCGCAGGAAATATATGATTGGTTGCACTCAACCTCGGAGGGTGGCTGCAATGTCTGTCTCTCGTCGTGTTGCTGAAGAGATGGATGTTGTAATTGGGGAAGAAGTTGGATATAGCATTCGTTTTGAGGACTGCACTAGTGCTAGAACTGTTTTAAAGTAAGTAGATTCTTACATGATGAAATATTTTTAGGGCTGGTTGGCCATGGATACTTTTCACATTTTTCTGGTATTGTATTCCGGAATCATCATGTTTGGACATATAATTGTTACAATTTCCCAGAAGTTGAATTCCCAAATACGAAAGACTCCAATCACTCACAAAGATCCAACATTTTTCAAAGTTGTATTCATGTCCAAGCACAACCCCAATTTCCAAATACTTCCTCTGTTTCAATTTGTTTGTCTTTCTTTCCTTTTTATTTAGTCCATTTAAAAAAGAATGCTTCTTTTTATTTTTTTAACTCGATTCTAACTTTCCACGTGGCATGTTTAAGACCACAATGAAAGGGTTAGTATGGTACATTCTACATATCTTTAATTTAAGACCACAAGATGCAAAAATCTTTACTTTCTTTAACTCCATGACAAATGGAGGGAGTACCTTTTTCCTACTTTTTTCATGACGCTACTCTTTTTCTCTCCAAATTTTACATTTTTTATGTCCAAACGCCCACTTAGATTATCTAATAATGTAGCTTGGAAATGTTTCTTCTTTTGCATATTTTGCTTGCCTTGTAAGAAAAATTCTCTACTGCTCTAGTTGCTGATGAATTAGTATTTGGTCTGTCTCTGTGCATGGCAGATACTTAACAGATGGTATGCTTTTAAGAGAAGCAATGGCAGATCCTCTTTTGGAACGCTACAAAGTAATTATTCTTGATGAAGCTCATGAAAGAACTTTGGCAACAGATGTCCTGTTTGGGCTTTTGAAGGAGGTGTTGAAAAATAGACCAGACCTAAAGTTAGTTGTTATGAGTGCCACACTTGAAGCAGAGAAGTTTCAGGGTTACTTCTTTGGTGCACCTCTCATGAAAGTTCCTGGAAGGCTCCATCCGGTGGAAATTTTCTACACTCAGGATCCTGAGAGAGACTATCTTGAGGCTGCCATTCGGACTGTGGTGCAGATACACACATGTGAACCTCCCGGTGACATTCTTGTTTTCCTCACCGGAGAAGAGGAGATTGAAGATGCATGTCGCAAAATCACAAAGGAAATTGGTAATATGGGAGATCAAGTAGGCCCTGTTAAACCGGTGCCTCTTTATTCTACACTTCCCCCCGCTATGCAGCAAAAGATATTTGAACCGGCCCCACCACCAGTTGTGGAGGGTGGTCCTCCTGGCAGGAAGATTGTTGTGTCAACCAACATAGCAGAAACATCTTTGACAATAGATGGAATTGTTTATGTCATAGATCCAGGATTTGCTAAGCAGAAGGTTTATAACCCAAGGGTACGGGTGGAATCTTTGTTGGTGTCTCCTATTTCAAAGGCCAGTGCACACCAGAGATCAGGACGTGCTGGAAGAACACAGCCAGGAAAATGCTTTAGACTTTACACAGAGAAAAGCTTCCATAATGACCTTCAACCCCAGACATATCCAGAAATACTTCGGTCAAATTTGGCTAATACAGTTCTAACTCTGAAGAAGCTAGGTATTGATGACCTAGTTCATTTTGATTTTATGGATCCTCCTGCCCCTGAGACGTTGATGAGAGCACTAGAGGTTTTAAATTACTTGGGTGCATTGGATGATGACGGAAACATGACCCGGTTGGGTGAGATAATGAGTGAATTTCCTCTCGACCCTCAGATGGGGAAAATGCTTGTTGTCAGCCCAGAATTCAACTGCTCCAACGAAATCCTCTCAATATCTGCCATGCTATCAGGTACAGTTTCCTACCAATTTACTTCATTTTGTTGGTCGTCGTGTCGTCTTTGTTCTATGTCCAGAGTTTGTCAGGCTTGGGAATGCTAGTCCGCTTCACCATGCCTTCTTGTTCATGTGCATAGACATTTGTCTATGCATATGATATCACGTGCTAAGCTGCACAACATGTGCATGCAAGTGCATGTGTGTGGGGTTAGTTGCACGTGTCTTCTTAGGATGTCATCAGCAACTGTCTTGTCTGGGTTCCATGCCCCCGGTTGGCATGTGCCATAGATTTCTAAGTAAGTGCTGATGGAGATAGTTGCAGTTTCTCAGTATTCTCTCATGAAGCAAATGGTGTCGTCTCGCCTGTATGCATCTGCTGACCTACAGTGGGCCTCCGCTGTGATAACCAATTTTTTCTCTAGTACCCAATTGCTTTGTCCGGCCTAGGGAGGCTCAAAAAGCTGCGGATGAAGCAAAGAATCGGTTCGGTCACATAGATGGGGATCATTTGACGTTGCTGAATGTGTATCATGCCTACAAGCAAAACCGTAAGTATCTGTGTTCGGTTCCTATAATGTATATAGTATCTCCTTAATAAACAAGTTCAGATTTCAAATACCCTTCTAGCCTTGATAATGTCTTTTTATGGTAATATTATCTCAGAGGAGGATCCTCAATGGTGTTATGAGAATTTCATCAATCAGAGGGCTCTCAAATCAGCTGACAATGTGAGGCAACAACTTTCTCGCATAATGGCCAGGTTCAACCTCAAGTTGTGCAGCACAGACTTCAACAGTCGGGAGTACTATGTGAACATAAGAAAGGCTATGTTAGCTGGATATTTCATGCAGGTTGCACACCTAGAACGTACTGGGCATTATCTAACCGTTAAAGACAATCAAGTAAGAGTCCCTACTAATTAGGGAAGTAACTCAAACTAAGAGCTTTTGTGGGCCCAACAATGCCGTTTATTTCTCACATTATGTTGTCTGTCATTGTTGTTTTAGGTGGTACACTTGCATCCTTCAAATTGCCTGGATCACAAGCCAGAATGGGTTATATATAATGAGTATGTCTTAACAAGCAGGAATTTCATCCGCACTGTGACTGATATCCGTGGTGAATGGTAATTTTTTTTTGTTTTTATCTTTCGATATTTCTTGTTAATTTTCACTCTTTTTTCTTTAGTATGACGGAGAGAATTTCTCCTCACTGTAAAGGAGAAGGGTGTTTTTTTCCCCTCCAAATTGTGCTGCTATGTACTACCAAGCAGAATCAGCATTTATACCCTAATCCCTTTTTGAGTCCCAACTTTTAAACTCCTACGGAAGTTCATTCATTGGAAAACTGTTTTCTAAATAGTCCTGGTATAATCAGTAAGGAGTACTCTTAATTGGCTGAAACCAGGACTTTATCTTGAACTTCTTTCAAATAGACCTGTACAAGGGGACAAATGTATTTTTTTAAAACTAAATTTGATCATAGCGTACAAATGACTAATTTTTCCTTGCTATTCTCTTCTTTCTCCTTTTTTTTTGTAATTTTTCTCAGGTTGGTTGATATTGCACCACACTACTATGACCTTGCAAACTTTCCACAATGCGAGGCAAAACGAGTGCTTGAGCGGTTATACAAGAAGCGGGAGCGAGAAAAAGATGAAAGCAAGAGCAAAAAATGAATCCATTCTTCATAATTTCAGTTCCTCTTAAGCACAAGAACACTCCATGGGAACTTTGGGGTCAGAATTTGTCAGATAGGCTAAAGATTGATGTACCATCTACTTATGTACTGTAATAGTTTCTATGGATCCCATCTGAACTATTTAATACCCTGTTTCTTGTTACTGGAGTAATCTATTTTTTTGTTCCTCGCATTCAATGTTCTGATATATCGAACCAATTTTAAAGTTATTCCATCTGTTGAAGAAAGCGTATGCAGCAGAGCAGCCTTTCTGCTGCAGAAACTTGGTTAAGATTAATCAGCTATGTGGGATGTGGCTGCATAACATCTTTATGAATTTCATGTACAGTTGGTTCTACTTTAAAACAATTTTGTTAAATTTCAACCTGACCCTGCATATGTATTTGTTATCTTTTTTTTGCTTTGATATTGACTTGTTACTTGTTCACTGAGTATTACATATTTGATAGGCAAACCATTAGGTTGGTAACATTTTATGGGTACAAGTCCTGTATATAAGAACTGATTTTGTGTTAATCTATTTAGGGGTAGTTTGAAAAGATATGTGATTTTGTTTTATTTATTTATTAAAAGTAGATGGGAAAACTGCACTAACAGAAGTAAAACGGGATTCTGTTGTAAATTAGATTACTATTGTGGAGTTCTCATAATTCTTTAGGTGGTATTTCCACAATTATTTTGTTGATTAACATTTACACCTCAATGACTTTCTTGGTTAAATGTCATGTTTATGGTTATTTTTTGTGTACTACTATGCAACACTTTGAATAGAGGGATATTGTACACTTTGAAAGAAGGGAAAGAAGAAACTTCTACTGTAGTCTTTTATTTTCGTCTTTTATATTGCTATTGCGAGTTTTATTCTACAACACCTTATCAACACAAAGTTTAAACCAATTTCATCATTTCTAAGTTGTGTTTTAGTTAAATAAGAAGATAATTTTACTAATTTAATTGTAAGGATAATATAGGAAAAGTTTAATTACTGTTTTCTTGATTTAGTAAGATGAACAACTATTTCTAATAAACTGACCGTCTAATATGATACGGAGGGAGTATATACACACGTTGTGTTTGGATCAGTATGGTTTTGCGCACCCCAATATCTTTATGGCCTCTATTACTTTGAACGTTGCAATTTTCAGATGATCAGAACTAGTGGTGGCAAATGGGTGGGTTGGGTCAAATTTGGGCGGGTTGAAAATGGGTCAATATAAAATGGGTAATAATTCAACCCGTCCATATTTGATATGGGTAAAAATGAATTGGGTAACGAATGGGTTGGGTAAAATACTAGTTTACCCATATTTTACCCATATTTTCATAAGTAAATAGTACTCTACTTAAGAATTCAACATGGAGAAAATATTTTAGTCTTTTTTTAGATGAAATATGTTGAAAATGCTTCATTTAGTTTTATTGTATCATAAAAGTAAAAAAAAATCCTATAACTTTTCAATATAAAATAAATTTATGTTTTCCTAGAAAATGTTTTCCTGGAAAACAAGTAGATTTTTAACTTATTTTCTCATGTTTGGTTGGTGAGTAGAAAAGATTTGTAGTGTTTGATTTATGAATGAAAAATATTTTTGAGAAATATCTTTTATTTTTACTAGAGTAGAAAATATTTTTTAAAAACAAACTTAATTTTTTTTTCGGGATGGGGGGGGGGGTGATAGGGGGGCTGGGAGGATCGAGGGTAGGGGTGAAAAAATAAAAATTTGAAGTTGAAAATATTTTTTAAAAATAAAATTAATTTTTTTTTGGGGTGGGTGGGTCGATGGTAGGGATGAAAAAATGAAATTTTGAAGTTGAAAATATTTTTTAAAAACAAATTTAATTTTTTTTTTTTGGGGGGAGGGC
>JAJOOO010012484.1:0-17672 GCA_029582685.1 Solanum piurae | reverse complement strand
TTTTTTCTTTGTTATGAACATTTTCATTTTGAGTAATACGATGATCGCAACTCATTTGATTTTGTTTAAGAGATTTAATCTCTTCTTTCAATTTTTCAATTTCTCCTTTTAGATCATCAAACGAAGAATCACGTGTAGAAATATATTGTTTATTAAGCCTATTATTAACCTCAGAGAAAGAGTATGGTGCAGAATACTCAAATTCAAAATCATTTTGGGTTTTTCAATAGTTTTTGAAGTACTAGCACTGTTATTAACAGCTAATTGGTGATACCTTTGCCTCAATTGCCAAAGATGATATTGATGATATCAAATCATATGAAAATGTAGCTAAAAAGGAAATGATATTTCTTTTAGAAAATTTTGAAATTCAGAGAAAAGAAGAACCTTGGAAGATATTTCAGCGTTATCTACTTAACGGATTATATTTTCCGGGTGAATCATATAAAACCCGCTCTTATTATGAGACCATTTTGATAAGCATCGATAATGTTGATTTTCAGCACTTCTCAGGGTATAATACTAGCGAGAGCATTTATAACTTCTCTAAAATGATCATTAAACATATTATTTCAATTGAAGATTGGAGAATATCCTCAATGAAAGAAAGACAGATGAGTCTAAATAATATTCCCACAAATTTTACTTATTGGGATTATATTAACGCCTCTAGCAAAGTCCTCTACTATAATAATGAGAGGCACAAACATACTTGGTTTGTCAATGTTTGTTCAAAGATATTTAAGGAACCAATTCCGAATTGGTTCTTGAACTGGTGGTCATACCACGGTCCAACTGTAAAGATTTTACCAGAACCTTTCTTGAAATTATATAAAGAATGGGTTAAAGTATCGCCGGATCTGAATAAGTTATACCATACTGATCATATTTGTTATATGGAACAAATTGAACAAATATATTTTTTCATAGAATTCTCCATCCCTTGGATCCATAAATGGAGCCCAGAAGTTGATTATACCGACGAACAAATTCTTTGTTTATACCGTATTTATTGTAATAATTTTTGGGACAAACTGATGAAAAAAGATCCCAAGACGAAGGTATTATATGGCCAAGAATTGTTAGACTTTATTAGCCAAAAAATCCAAGATTATGGTACTGAGTCGCACAAAGTATTGATCGCGGACAACTCGGTTAAACATATTCGGGTAATTCATATGGATCCTCATCAAATTCCCCATTATTACAACGTGGAGGAATGAGTTTGATGAAAATGAACTCAAAGGAAGAGCAGAAAGTGTCGTCATCAGTACACTTGGACGATATTCCAGAAGGTAGCCCGTTATATGTAGAGCTACAAGCCTATTTGTCACAAAAGGAAAAAGGTGATACCTTTGCCTCAATTGCCAAAGATGATATTGATGATATCAAATCATATGAAAAGATAGCTAAAAAGGAAATGATATTTCTTTTAGAAAACTATGAAATTCAGAGAAAAGATGAACCTAGGAAGATATTTCAGCGTTATCTACTTAAAGGATTATATTTTCTGGGTGAATCATATAAAACCCGCTCTTATTATGTGACCATTTTGATAAGAACCGGTTTTGATAAGAACCGGTAGTGTTGATTTTTAGCAGATTATTTCAATCGAAGATTGGGGAATATCCTCAATGAAAGAAAACCCAGCATGCAAACGTATTACTATTCCAGTCCCGTTCTATCAGTACATCTTGAGGGGTAGGTCTGGAATAGTAATACGTTTGCATGTTGGGTTTTTGAGTAAACTGAGTAGTATTACCACTATTCTTTTGCAGATTTAACCATGTGAGCTGTTTTCTCGAAATATTTAGTAGGCACAAGACCTTCTTGAATACAACTAGCATCTGCTCCGCTGTCAATCATAGCAATATCAGTTATAGAAAAAGAATTATTAATTAATATGGTGCATTTAACATACCATTTATGAGCAGTAACAATTTGCATCATTCCCAAAAACATGCCTTGTTTGGGATCAAGATTGAAAGGTTTTGCAAGAGTATTTTCTTCAGCAGTAATATTTTTTTCTTTGTTATGAACATTTTCATTTTGAGTAATACGATGATCGCAACTCATTTGATTTTGTTTAAGAGATTTAATCTCTTCTTTCAATTTTTCAGTTTCTCCGTTTAGATCATCAAACGAAGAATCACGTGTAGAAATATATTATTTATTAAGCCTATTATTAACCTCAGACAAAGAGTATGGTGCAGAATACTCAAATTCAAAATCATTTTGGGTTTTTCAATAGGTTTTGAAGTACTAGTACTGTTATTAACAGCTAATTGGTGATACCTTTGCCTCAATTGCCAAAAATGATATTGATGATATCAAATCATATGAAAATATAGCTAAAAAGAAAATGATATTTCTTTTAGAAAATTCTGAAATTCAAAGAAAAGAAGAACCTTGGAAGATATTTCAGCGTTATCTACTTAACGGATTATATTTTCCGGGTGAATCATATAAAACCCGCTCTTATTATGAGACCATTTTGATAAGCACCGATAATGTTGATTTTCAGCACTTCTCAGGGTATAATACTAGCGAGAACGTTTATAACTTCTCTAAAATGATCATTAAACATATTATTTCAATTGAAGATTGGAGAATATCCTCAATGAAAGAAAGACAGATGAGTCTAAATAAGGTTCCCATAAATTTTACTTATTGGGATTATATTAACGCCTTTAGCAAAGTCCTCTACTATAATAGTGAGAGGCACAAACATACTTGGTTTGTCAAAGTTTATTCAAAGATATTTGAGGAACCAATTCCGAATTGGTTCTTGAACTAGTGGTCTTACCACAGTCCAACTATAAAGATTTTACCAGAACCTTTCTTGAAATTATATAAAGAATGGGTTAAAGTATCGCCGGACCTGAATAAGTTATACCATACTGATCATATTTGTTATATGGAATAAATTGAACAAATATATTTTTTCATAGAATTCTCCATCCCTTGGATCCATAAATGGACCCCAGAAGTTGATTATACTGACGAACAAATTTCTTGTTTATACCGTATTTATTATAACAATTTTTGGGACAAACTGATGAAAAAAGATCCCAAGACGAAGGTATTATATGGTCAAAAATTGTTAGACTTTATCAGCCAAAAAATCCAAGATTATGGTACTGAGTCGCACAAAATATTGATCACGGACAACTCGGTTAAATATATTCGGGTAATTCATACGTATCCTCATCAAATTCCCCATTATTACAATACGGAGGAATGAGTTTGATGAAAATGAACTCAAAGGAAGTATAAAGCTTATCCTAAGGCAATATCAACAGAAGATATATTGTTCCCAGCACTATCAACAGTAGATATATTGTTCCTAGAACCCAAATAGGGGCCCAGTATCCCTGTACATAGATGCTTTTATTTTCCTTTAAAAAGGTGTGTTTTCTTCAGAAGAAGAGGCAGGTTTTAGAAACCCTCTTTCTTTCTTTTGTTCTCTCTCTTGTAAAAGCTTTCTAGTACTATATTGTAAGTTTTGAGTTTGCCGGAGTACCGGAGTTTGAATAATATCAAGTATTTGCAAGGTACTTTCTTATTCCTTTCTTCTTCTATTTGTACTTCTCCGATCTAAGGCGTGACTATGTCCGGCTAAAGAATTATAGGATTTTAATCCTAATGATACTTAACGATGGATGTACACCAAATAGATTTGAGTCCAGGTTCTCTGGCACGAAAATATATTTAAAATAAATTTTCAATTTGAGTAATACGATGATCGCAAATCATTTGATTTTGTTTAAGAGATTTAATCTCTTCTTTCAATTTTTCAATTTCTCCTTTTAGATCATCAAACGAAGATTCACGTGTAGAAATAGGTTGTTTATTAAGCCTATTATTAACCTCAGACAAATAGTATGGTGCAGAATACTCAAATTCAAAATCATTTTTGGGTTTTTCAATAGTTTTTGAAGAACTAGAACTGTTATTAACAACTAATTGAATAATTTTTTCACGCAGATTATCATCAGTAACTTCTTTCAGAAGTTTAATCACATTATTAGAAGTAATAGTATTAATATTCAAATCTTCAAATTGAGATTGAAGTTTGTAAAATTCATCATTTTCACATGAACAAATATCACCTCGACAAACACAAGAATTCGTATTTACCTGCTGATTATTATCAGAGGATTCAGGTAGATCAATGTCTTCCTCAAACCCTGATTCAGAATCATAATCTGACTCGGAACTGGATGTGTAAAGGAAGCTATATACCTTTTCGTGCAGCTCATCAGCCAGCTCTAAGGTTTTCAGCTTTTCAAGCTTACAATTTGGTGCTATATGCCCAAATTTTCCACACTTGTAACACTTGATCTTAGTGAGCTCCCACCTAGACCTATTTTTGGTAAATCTATTTGATTTACGATGAGCTCTACGCTCTTCACGTTCTTCTCTAGACCTGCGTCTAGACCTCTTCTTCTTATAAGATTTATCAGGGTTAGAGTCTCCTTGTTTGGTGGTTTTGCTATTAGCAGAAGTACTAGGTAAACCAAACTGAACACAAAAGTCTCCTAGCTAAGATCTTTCTCTAAGCTTATCCATCTTAAGTTGTCGAGATAGTCGTAATTCATTGCACAAATTTATATTTTCTTGGGTACAAACTCCTATCAATTTTTCATAAGTATAATTGCCATAAGGGATTTGTCCTTGAGGATCCCTTAGCATTTTCTTAACTCGAACAGCAAATAAAGGAGGGAGACCATCTATAAACTTAGCCTTCCAATGCTCAAGATTATTTTCGGGTAATTCCATCACCCTACTCATATAAGTATCTTTATACCATCGAAATTTCCCTAAATGCCTACATCGTAGTCCATTTAAAAGAGTACGCACAATTTCATACTGATTGATAAATTTACCATTAAAATGCTCTAAAATGGTTAAGACTAAGGTATAAACTGCGTCTTCTTTAATAGCAACTAGGGCCACGCCTAGGTTATCAACCCCTGGAGTACTAGAAGTAGCGTTAATCACAGCAGCTTTCGCTTCAATACTCATATAATTATCCCACCAACCTCTGAGTTGTCCAGTAAAATCTGCAATAATCATTTTACAAATATTTATATCTGTATTTCTTACATTTTTACAGATAGTAGCATACATCAGCATTCGATGAACAAGAATAGTCAGTTGTCTATCAGTCAAACCGTCAAGATTCCATTCATAAATCTTAGACCCACTATAAGAGGTATTGGTCTGATTCCAGTCCTGTTCCTCTATCAGTATATCTTGAGAGGTAGGTCTGGAATAGTAATACGTTTGCATGCTGGGTTTTTGAGCAAACTGAGTAGTATTACCACTATTCTTTTTCGGATAACCGCGAAGTTTATTAAACTCTAATGCAACATGCTCTTTAAAATCAAAAGCTTGTTCTATTTCATCAGCAAAATTTTCGGAAAAATCCATCGGTTTTGCACTAAATTCAGAAAACTTTTTATTTAGAGGTTCTTCTAAATCAAAAAGAGGTTTAAAGACAAAATCCTGAATTTCAGGGGGTCTTTGTACATTAGCCGAAAGTTCTGGTACCTGCTTCGAGGTAGAAGCTGTTTTAGAAGATTTTAAATCAGTTTTTATCTAATAAGCAAGGTGGTTAGTTCATCTAATTTTCTATCAAGAGAACTAATATGTTCACCCAAAACCTTTACATAAAGTCCCAAATAATTGTTTTGAGAAATTAAATTATTAATCTCATTGATGCTGACTGCCGCAACATCTTCTTTAATAAAATTTTGAAAGGCAGTAAAAGTAATACCAGTATTATTAGGTAAAATAAATGAAGCCTGAGTGGGATAAATTGATTTAACAATATTAGCAGATTCAATTTTATAAGATCGTTCAACAACATTGATGAACAACGGTAAATAAGTGGTTATAAACCAAGGAACAAAGAACATAATATGATTATGCAAAGCACAAGTTTCATAAAATTCTTGAGAAATATTATGCAAATCATCTTCACTATAAGTCTCAAAAAACTAAGTTTTATACCGGTTCCATTTATCACTTGAAAATTCATTTTGAATATATTTTCGTGCCAGAGAACTTGGACTAAAATCTATTTGGTGTGCATCCATCATTAAGTATCATTAGGATTAAAATCCATTTCGGATGCAGAAGGAATATCCTTATCAGAAATATCGGAAGATTTATCATTAATTCGAACAATATTCAAAGGAGGATCAATTTTAATTTTATTTTTATTATCATATATAACTGATGATAAGGTATGCAAAGAAGCAGCTCTATTACGGGCTGGACCATATAATGGTTCTATTGGTGAAATATGCTGAATAGCAAGAGATCTTCTATCAGAAAATGAATGTCTATTACAAGGAACACTTTTTTCATCAAACTAAATGCAAATCTTACCATCAGAATTCTGAGTAATATGAGAATATTTAGAATTAGTGACTGCATCGATTAACTGAGCAGGAAGTATGACATACTCTAACGTCCAAGTAGTAGGAAAATTAATTTCTTCCCATTTAATTGGTCTTCTAGTAGTGGCCTTAGATTTGGCAAAATTAGTTTCTACCAAAATAGTTTGATCTAATTTATCATATAATTTACATCGAGGATTCAAAGTAGCAAGTAATTTATAATATATGTGATATGACAAACAAATCAATTCAGATCCAGGTGCATAATTATAACCATGCATTTTAACATTCAAGGTAAAGCATCTAATATATTAGAATCACTCAGAGATAACTGCAAATTAGGCTGAGTATTAAAATATACTAGACCATAAGCAACAGTAGATTCGATTGAACCCATTAAAGATTGCCGAAAATTAAAATTTCTCGCATCGCGGAGAGCAGCTAAAAATGTCTCAGGTAACCCTTTAAGAGTTAAAGGCTTAAAAGCAATATGTACCATACCGATATGTATGAACTTGTATTGAATCTTATAAACATCAATATCTCATTTATTCAACAAACGAATAGTCACTTCGGAAGAATTTAACGCCAGAGATTGTTCAGTTGTTTTAACAAGCTATTTATTCGAGATTTTATCAAACCAACCATAATCATAAATGGTTTTTATATCAACTTTTGAAATAGTCCATTTCTTTAACAAATCAAGGTTTTGAGGTATATCTACCTCTTCCAATCGAGTACTTTTAGTACTAGTATCTCCTAGATCCATGATTAAGAGAATATATCTAATGCCGAAATACTTCACATCAATCTTATATTTTCCATGAAAGTTTCTAGGCTTTGATACCAACGAAACAGGATCTCCGAAGACGGGCGGTAGTCCGCGCGGTCATCTTCAATCTAGCTTGTCAACATCCGAATTCAAAGGAATAAAGCCGAACCGAAATACATACAAATTTTTATATAGTTTAATGATTGTATAGAAGGATCTAGTCCTTTTACCCAAGCAAAGGGTCTGTCGAGATTCAAATACGTATTGTTAGTGAGCCCATGTGTCTAGCAATTCTAATCGGGTATGAAGCGCCCTTTTAACTCTTATCGGGCTAAGATCACGGCTGGCTAGACGGAGTCACTAAGACAAAGCCACTAACTTGTTGTATTGAATCTGACTGTACCACCATCTCGAAACCAAGTCAAGAAATCATATATAAATTTATTCATATTTAGATAAAGTCTAAATCTTTCATGATAAATATAAAAGTGAAGTTAGTTATCCGGCATAGATATAATTCTTTAGCCGGACATAGTCACGGCTTAGATCGGAGAAGTACAAATAAAAGAAGAAAGGAATAAGAAAGTACCTTGGAAATACTTGATATTACTCAAACTCCGGTACTCTGGCAAACTCAAAACTTACAATATAGTACTAGAAAGCTTATAATAATAATAATAAAATAATAATAAAAATAATAATAATAATAATAATAATAATAATAAAATAAAATAAAAATCAGTTTGACTTGCTGCGTCATAGTAGTTACAATATAAATTGGACAAAGAGATCATGTTCAAGCGAAATGACAATTTACATTCATTTTCACTTTAAATAAAGTAAGGAACACTAAAGCATACTATTAAAAAACTTCATTTCCAGTTGAGATTTGTTTTTTATGCTAACTTTTGAAGCGTAAAAAGTTTCTTTTTCCTGATCTATTTATGAAATTACGCTAAATATATTTATTGATGCTAACTTTTGAAGCAAGTTTGGGCGGCATGACAATTTTTGAGTACTGCTTATCAAGGAGAAAAAACCAAACTTTCTTTTGAAAGGCAGGTAATTTTAATATATGAAACAAAATTCAGATATCGCAATAAATATTTCGATCAATTGATTTCATCAAATGGCATAAAACTAACATGTATTTGGTTAGGAGGAAAATGTTTTATTAGAAAATATTTTTTTAAAAAAAAATTAGTATATTTTCTACTTATTTTCTAATGTTTAGCAACTAAGTAAAAAATTAAAAAAAATAAAATCCCACGAGCATTTATATATAGACTAGCAAAATATTCTGATGTTGAGATGGGTTGGGAAGTGAGAGTTCGGGGGTGGAGGAAGTGAAATGGTCGATGGGGGTTGGGGACGTTGAATGATCAGTAAGAAGGAAACAATAAACTTAAAAAGTTACTTATAAAACTTATTTTCTCTCGGAAAATCATTCCACATTTTAAGAAACTTGTTATACCAAACACACCCTATATATATACTTCTAGAAGATCTAATACACAATAAAACCCTTAAATTTGAGTGTTTTTTTAAATAAAATAAAATAATATATATGTAACATCATGCTCAAATAATTTAATTAAAATCAAGTCCTTGACTTCCAAGGATGCCATTTTGTCTCTCTTGTACGTACGACTCATTCCATTAATTTGCATTGATATATTCAACATTTATTTACCATTTTCTTGCTGGTTCCTCTTCTATTATAATTCCTTTAATTTGTGCTCCTTTTTCTCCCAAAAACAATAATGTTTAAGAGATGTTTTAATTGTTTTGGTGGTGAACAAAAATTAGAAATCAGGTATATCATCGAATAATCCTAATTAATATATATGCTTATGTATATGCTTGATTAATTTTTTTTTTGTGATCGAATTATTCAGTGGTCAGATCAAGAACAGAGATTATCCATGGGATATTTACACATTAAAGGAGCTTGTTAACGCTACAAACAATTTCCATAATGATAACAAGATTGGTGAAGGAGGGTTTGGAAGTGTTTATTGGGGTCGAACAAGTAAAGGCATCGAGGCAATCAACTCTATCTTTTCTACTTCCCGTAGTTAAACAACAAAATCCGTCACTAATTCTCTTTAGCAACATATTACTATCATAAAAATTATACTAGCTATGAGTAATTTTCATGACAGATTAGCGATGAAGTTCATAAGTAATTATATTGAAGTTTTTTTCATGGATTGAGAATCTCTTTTGTTTTTGTTTTGTTTAATTGTTTAGATAGCAGTTAAAAGGCTAAAGGCAATGAGTGCAAAAGCAGAAATGGAATTTGCAATAGAAGTGGAGATACTTGGAAGGGTGAGACATAAAAATTTATTAGGTCTAAGAGGATTTTATGCTGGTGAAGATGAAAGGCTTATTGTTTATGATTATATGCCTAATCATAGCTTAATCACTCATCTCCATGGCACACTTTCTGCTGATTCTCTTCTTGATTGGCCACGAAGAATGAAAATTGCTATTGGATCTGCCGATGGATTATGGTAAACACTGCATTCCAATCTTAACCCCCCTTGGTCTTAATTTATTTGTCTGATTTTGACTTGAAACAAAGATACGTAGAATATATCAAATTGTCTTTTAATTTTATGATATTAAATATTAATCACATGAATAAAGTTGAAAGAGTAGACAAATAAATTGAAGCTGGAAGAGTATATAATAGTACTAGAGTTTATAAGATAACAAGTATATTCGTTTTGTATATCCATAAAAATCTATTTGACTCTCTAGTTATATACGCTGAATTTGAATTAATTATCTGAATACTTCTATTGCCGGCCTCTTTTTCTATCGAAAACTCTTTTTATTTTTTACCTTCTTGTTTATCATGGCAAGCTGGCCAAAAGGGTGTCAATTGATGCCCTTCGCTGGAAAATTATATTGGGTAGATAGATAAAAATAATAATTTATGTATATTGTAGTGCCGCTTATAATTCTTCTCAACTATCTAATTTTAATTTTATTTTTGTAGTTACTTGCACCATGAAGCAAATCCTCATATCATACATAGAGATATAAAGGCAAGCAATGTCCTTTTAGATTCAAATTTCCAAGCAAAAGTGGCAGATTTTGGATTTGCTAAGTTGATACCTGATGGTGTTACACATCTAACAACAAGGGTTAAAGGAACCCTAGGCTACTTAGCTCCCGAATACGCTATGTGGGGTAAAGTCTCTGAGAGTTGTGATGTCTATAGTTTTGGAATATTACTTCTTGAAATCATAAGCGCTCGAAAACCCTTAGAAAAACTTCCTAATGGTGTCAAACGTGACATTGTGCAATGGGCTCTTCCATATATACAAAAAGGTGATTTTAATCATATTGCTGACCCTAAGCTCAAAGGAAAGTTCAATCGTGAACAATTGAAGAACACAATCTTGATTGCCATGAAATGTACTGATGGAAATCCTGAAAATAGACCAAGTATGTTAGAAGTGGTGGATTGGCTTAAGAATATTGTGGTGGAAAAGAGGAAAAAAGATATCAAAATAGTGAAGAATATTAGTACTAGTACTAATTATGTTGATGAAAATGAGAACAATGACTATGTTGATGATGATGATGATGAGACAAACAATGAAGGTTATATTATGAGAAAAAACAAGTCAAGATTACCAATTTCAGAATCGAAGATGAGGAAATAAATTTTCAATTACACAATCTAGCAATTATGTTACCGATTATTAAATTGTATATTTTAACGTGTGATGTGTTTTGGGCTTATTTTTATTATATAAGGTGTAAATCGCATCCGGCCACCAACTTTACTTTAAAAATTAAGGGAAAAAAGGATAAATATACTCTTGAACTATCGTAAATTATTTGTAAATACCCTCCGTCATACTATTGGGACTTCTTCCCCCAATTTTGAATAGTTAAAATTTTCTCTCCATTATTCTAAGTCGGCTTTTTTAAATGTCGATATTTTCCTTACATTATTGGCGTTTGTCTTTTTTATATTTTACTTCTTTAACGTCATGATATTTTTTTGTTTTTAATTTATGTAATGAATTCTCAATAGAAAAAATAAAAATTATTTTCAAGAGGAAAGAAAAGTGAGAAATGCTAATAATTAAGTATGTAAGTTAATAATATTCTATAATGAAATAAATTCACAAAACAAGTAAATATTTTATTAACATATGATCAAGGCCGACTCAATAAGATTGGAGGCCTGAAGTGACACTTAAGAGAGGGACCCTAATATATTTTTTTTTTCATCAGATATACTTTTATTTAAAATCTAGTTTTCTAGCTTTTTTAGATGCGAAATCATTAGTTACTATTTTACAATTGATTTGTTTTAATAATTCCTTTTCAACTGATGAAAGAAGTATCCTTAATCTCTTCATGCTCATTCCAAGCTCGAAGTATCATTTGTACAAATAAGAATCTCCTTCTTTATGTGATTTCTTCTTATATAGATAGATAGATATAGGATCTATGGGGCAATTACTTAAAAGTGCAGTTTATGCTACTGCCCTTCTTATATATCTAATAGAAAAGGGTTATGATTCAATAGGTCATGTCCACTTACTTTTTCTTTTGTTAATTTCTAACCTTTCAAATTGATTTAGTTGGTATCATAAAAAATAGAAATATTTAGTGAAATTAAAAAATAACTTTTCATTATTTCTAAATTCATACTAATGAAAATTATCAGGAACCATAAAAAGCAAGTAATAAATAAAGGGGTTACTCTAGAAAGCATTTATACCAATAGCTAATTCATTGAGACCTTGACACTTCCACATTGATGATTGTTATAATTCATCTACAATCTTACGTTTGATAGTCGCATTTTTAAAAAAATTATTATTATGCATGGTTGACCTTTCGATGATTTTTACTTTTTAGTTGTTAATTCTTCCTCTCTTATGCATAAACTATTTTATTTATGATATATTCAAAGCCCACGGCCGGCTTTTGATGCCTTGCCATTGTTACAAAGGACAATTGACCTCTAACAAAACAAGTGGAATACTAATAAGGCCAAATCCATTTGTGGCCACCTAAAGTTGACACTAATTTTCACTTAGACACCTTAACTAAGTTTCGTTTGTTTTAGACACCTCATGTCATGTCCGTTGTGTCAATTTGACACTTTTTGCTGAGATGGCATAGTAAGTGTGATACACTCACTGGACGCGCGTCAGAGCCTCCTTTTACCAAATTTTAATTTTTTTTTCTTCTTCTTCCCCATTTTTTGGCTACCATTTTCCAAGCTTAAACTCTTTCCATGGTGAAATAAATTTGACTATGCCACAAACAAAGAGTGAATTCTAGCGCCCAGAAATTTTAAGCTTAAATACTTTCACTTATTTTGTTGTCCTTCTTCCTCCTCAAAATAATTTGAGAAAAATCAACATAAATTTCAAGAAAAAAAAAACACACTCAGAAATGACAAGAAATCATATTTTCAATTATCAAATCCTACATTCACAACAAACAATTTTAGTGTTCCAATCCATTTGTATGCCTTCTCAGTAACGCCTCTCTTTTCGAAAGAATTGGAAAGAAACCGTTTTTGGAAATAATCAAATTTGGAAAGTTTGACAAAGTTAAGCTAAGTATGAGTTTTGGGTCGACTTAAAACGACCATAAATCCTAGATCAGGATGAGTTAGGTGTGCTACCAGATACTATAGGAAAGATCTTTGAATTATCTTTCCAACGCCACCGAGTTTGCTCAGTTTTGAGTTCGTATAAGGGAGATATATCCATTCGAAGTTGGGTTGTCTAGATAAGGAAAGTCATTATAACCGGATTTTAGAAGGGTATTATGGTCTTTTCACTACCCAATTAATTAAATTCGTTTTTGGTAATTAAGTTGGGGACAAAACTAATTGGATTTAGTTTGTCATAAAAATAAGTTAGGGTTTTGAGAGAAGAGAAAAGAAGAGGAGAAAAGAGGAGAGGATCAAAGCGTTCGTCGAGATTCTTGCGTTTTGTTGCGGATTTTCTCCATGGTTTGATTCCAAAGATATATGTAAGATTCCATAGTGTTGGGTTTGTTCACCCACACGCCAATCATGTTATTTTCAGCAAAATTTCATTCTTGAAGTTGAAAGATTAGAGTTCTTGATGAGTTCTTGAGAAGTGTTCTTGAAGTTCATCCTAAATCTTATTGTGTTGGGGTTTTGGTGATTTCTTGAGATGGAAGTGAGTGTTTTGAGTAGATTAGAGTGTACTTATGTTAAGTAATCGAATTCAAGTGATTGGGAAAGTAACTGTTCGATTCTAGGTGAGTTAGGGTGGGAAAACGAGCAAAAAATTCGTCGGGTTTTTTGGGTTGGGGCCTGGCGCGTCGCTCCAGCCAGTGCGCCCCAAATCATGTTCTGAAGGTTAAGGGTTGGCGCCCCGCACCACTCGGTGCACCAGGGTCGCCTTCCCCATCCAGTTTGCAGTTGGTTGCTCCGTTTGAGTTTTTTTTAAAGTGTACCTTCACTCTCTTTCGATTCTAACTACTCTAAGCTACTTATAAACACCTATAAATCATTCATAACATGAATCATAACCTTGAATTCATAATTCAAATTCAAGGTAGAGCTAAGAGTTCAGTCTTGAGAGTTCTTTCGAACATTTTGAGAAAGTCCCTTTGAGTCTTTTTTAGGAGTCTTCTACAATTTCTAATAACTTGTTTCAAGACTCGAGCAAGTGAGTAGGAGGATGAGGAGAATGTATTCATGATTCTACTTTATCATCACATGATCCTTCGTATCATGAACCATAACTCTTGAATTCATAATTCATATTCAAGAGAGAGTTAAGAGTAGAGTTCAAGAAAGTCTTTGAGTTCAATTGTGAATCCATTGAGATCCATCGTCGATTTGAGTTATGTTATGAGGAAGTAAGTATGAGAATGAGAAGAGTCGTATAAATGAGTTCCATATCGTTATGTAGACCCTCGAGTTGAGTCGTTCATGCCCATAAATTCCGCATAAACTTCATAAATTGATCATCTTTGAGAGGAGTAGTATCTTCAAGTTCTAAGTATTGAGTATTGAGTTTCTAACCCATTTGAGATAATATTCCTAATCATGGGACTATTACATTTTACCTATGAAGTCCTTGAGTTAAGTGAAGTCGAGTAGTGTTAATATGAGAAGTATCTTTGAGTCCTTGAGTTGAGTAGTTCATGCTCATAATTCTGCATGAAACCTTATGAGTTGAGCATTCTTGAAATGAGTAGTATCATTGATGTAACACCTCGCTATTTGAAATAACTAGAAAGAGCTAGAATTAGAAAGAGCCATTTTTGAAAAGATTGAAAATCTGGAAAATTTGGTTAAGTAATGTTAAGTTTGAATTTTGGGTCAACTTGAAACAACCATAAATACTATAAATCAGGATGAGTTAGGTGTGCTTCCAGATACCACAGGAAAGATCTTGGAATTATCTTTCCAATGCCACCGAGTTTGCGCGATTCTGAGTTCGTATGAGTGAGATATGTCCATTTGAAGTTGGGTTGTTCAAATAAGGAAAGTCTAAACCGGATTTTGAAAGGGTATTTTAGTCTTTTCCTTACCCAATTATTTTAATTCATTTTTAGGAGTTTCTTTGGGGTATAATCAGAATTATATCAGTTTAGAAAAGTTGAAGTTCACGCTAGGGCTTAGAGAAAAGAGAAAAGAGGAGAAAGGAGAAAGAAAAGTCCAGATTCGTCAAGAGCGTTCAAGTTTGGTTGTGGATTTCGCCAAGGATTCAATCCTACGAGGTATGTGAGATCACATAACGTTGGGTTAGTTCACCCACGCTCCAAACATGATTTATTTCAGCGAATTTAAGTTCTTGAGAGCTTAGAAATTGAATTCTTGATGGGTTTGTTGAAGTTCTATTGAGTTCTTGACTCGTTGAAATTGTTGAGGAGTTGTTTGATCCGAATCCATGATTTTTAGGTTTGAATTCGATTAGAATATTTCATATATTGATGGTATAGTGGATTCTAAGTGTTTGGGGAAAGAACTAAGTTGAAATAGGGGGTTTAGAGATGAAAAACGAAGAAGAAAAATCGGAGGGCACCGGGGCAAGGGCCTGGGGATCCGTCCCTATCATAGGCCCAAGAAGAGGCCGCTGAAGTTTGGGCTCTGGGGCGCCGCGCCAGCCAGAGTGCCCCACCCCAGCCTCTGAAGTCTTAGGCATGGCGCCCCGCGCCTTTTAGAGAGACAGGGACGCCAGTTCTTCCCATTCTTCCCCCATCTTTCCGTACTAGTTCCTTAGCAACGTACCTATGTTTTCTAGATGATTCCAACACTCTATAGAACGTATAAACATCATGAAATCATCCATAAACATGAGATAATGAACCTTGAATCCATAATCCAATTCAAGGAATGTTAAGATCAGAGTCAAGAGAAGTAAGGGTCAAGTCAAGAAACATTCTTAGAGTTTTCCAAAAGTTTTTTCCAAATGTTTTAACTTTGTTTTAAGACTTAAAGTTCAAGTTGAGTAAAGAGTTAAGAGTAAAGATTGAAGTTCATTTCTTCAAAAGTACATGGGAACTATGTATTCCCAAAAAAATTAAAATGTTTCCACATTTAAACAAGAGAAGAAAACCTTGATTTCCAAAGAGCCTTTGAGCTAGTTTTCAGAAAAGAGTAAACACTTTCACAATTAAGCAAGAGGGGAAACTTTGATTTCCAAGATAGCCTTTGAGCTAAGTTTTTGAACAATTATCTCAAATCACAGAAAAAAGTATGTTTTAAACATAAGAGCTAGTATCATATTTTGGGAGTAGTATTGAGCATCGATATGGGGGAAAGTTGAGACAACTCCCAGCCCCCATAAAACATGTAGCCACCATGGGTAGAAAAGGGTCATACTTTTTAGATGATCCCTTTAGTGCTTTTTAGCATAGACTAGTGGATCCACTTAGTAGTTCAGGTTCTATACCCCCGGCAAGGTATAGGACGGCCCTGCAACGTGAGGCAAAATGATGTATCATCACAATAGCTCTTAAGTGATGGTTGTCGGTTAGAGAAACTCCCACAACAGTATTATTTTGTATTTTTATATACATCTCAGAGTTTTATTGTATCTTTGCATACACATCAGAGTTACTATTGTATTTCTAAATACACAGAGTTGATATCCATATTTTAAAAGCTTTTATTTATATTGCATTTATATTATTGCTTTATATTAAAATAAGTTCAGTTCAGTTCAGTTGAGACCAGGTTTGTTCTTTCAGTTCCTTTCAAGCTTATGTCTTGTTTTAGAATTCCCCTCGCATACTCGTACATTCAATTTACTGATGCCATTTGGCCTGCATCTTTTAATGATGCAAACACAGGTAACCAGGATCAACATCAAGCGCATCGTTGATTCTAGTTGAGCTCCAGAGTTTTTTCGTGAGCCTCCTTGTTTCCAGAGGATCTCTTTTTATTGCTTTCAGTATTAGCTAGTTCATTAGGATGTCGTGGGTCTTGTCCCGACATCTATCTCAATTGTTTAGAGGCTTCATAGATAGACAATCAGATTTTCATTCGTCATTATCTTGTTATTGGCTTATGTTCAGATTTGAGTTGCCACTTTGGCTAAGTTAAATGTTTATTTTTTAAAACATTATAGGTTTAGTTTTGAGACTGTTGAGTTATCTTGTATTTGGGTTCTCTTCTTAATTCTTAAAAGTCTTCCGCTGAGTAAGTAAGTCAGGTCAAGGGTTCACTTGGGGCCAACAATGGTTCTCGAATGCCAGTTCCGCCCAGGGTGTAGGCTCGGGGTATAACAAACTTGGTATCAGAGCATACAGTTCAAGAGTCCTAGGAAGTCTATGAAGCCGTGTCTGTAGAGTCCTAGTAATCGGTGTGAAGCGCACCACATCTATAATTAGGAAGCTGCAACATTTAGGAATTCATTCACTCATTTCATACACACTTCGTGCGATAGAGTTCATCTCTATAAAGTCTTTTACTAACTCGTGCTTGCTCGTAACCGATTATGAGTCAGGCTATTTGAGAGTGCTTTCATGGGGCATTTCTTTCCCCGTGAGCTAAGAGGAGCAAAGGTACGAGAATTCCTCACTCTTAAGCAGGAATCTATGAGTGTTCATGAGTACAGTCTGAAGTTCACACAACTCTCCCGCTATACTTCGGAGATGGTTGCTGACATGAAGAGCAGGATGAGTTTATTCGTTGTTGGGTTGTCTCGCCTGTCAAACAAGGAAGACTAGAAAGCTATGTTGATAGGGGATATGGACATAGCAAGGCTGATGATCCATGTGCAACAAGTTGAGGAGGACAAGCTAAGGGATAGAGAAGAGTTCAAGAATAAGAGAGCTAAGACAAGGAATGAGTCTGGGCAAAAAAGAGTAATGCCAACCGGTCATTTTTCCAATAGAAACAAAGGGGAGCTACTCCATCATCTGCTAGTGCACCTGCACCTATGAACAAAAGTGAGTACAATAGTCAGAATTTCAGAGCCAAACCTGCCTATTCTTAGGGTAGTATGGCACAA
>JAJOOO010012478.1:0-13432 GCA_029582685.1 Solanum piurae | reverse complement strand
AAAACTTAACTAAAAACATAATATTATTATATGAAATCTAATATAAAAGAAAAATATTAAAACTATTGAGAGAATAAATCTCCCCATAAACAAAAGTCTTTAAACGACTACATTGTGGATGTTCTTGTTGTTCTTGTGTTAGAAGAAACAAACTTATATTTATAGAGTCCTAAAACCTTTCCTACTAGAAAAGCAAAACCTTTTCTTACTAGAAAAGGAGTCCCAAAAGGAGCGAATAAACCAAATATGAAAGAATATTATATTTTCCTTTTAAGAAAAGTAAAAACATTTATGCTAATGTTTTGTCTTTTCTTTAAGGAAAAATAAATCTTAAATTATGGTAAGAAAATCAGGACAAAACCCTAACAATATACTCATGATTTTTTTCCGAAATTAACATGTGCACGTACACCTCCACAAATCAAGGTGGGTCCACCTCTATGTATATATACTTATTATTTTTAAAATATATATAATTCGGAGAACTCGATTTATCTTAAATTCCTTGTTATTACTTTTTTACATAATTTGTGATTTGTTCCTTTTAATGTTGATGAATTCAAAATCTAGAGTAAATAATTTTGTATGATGAGTTTGATTTATTATATGTATGTATCTTTTAATTATTTTTAAAGTACTATGGAATATATAGTTAATTCGAATGGAAAAGAAATAGGTTGTAGTTGAACCCAACTTGTCCTAAACTTAACTCAGTTGATAGAAGCTACAACTTTTTGCAGTGTAGTGGCTAATTTTTTTATATTATATTTAGTTTCGAAAATAATCCGCTTATATTACAGGGGTATTTAATCTCTTAATGTTATTTAAGGCTTTGATAAATTGAAACCAGTCATTTCCGTTGCATATATATTACTACAAAGGAGGTTAATTATATACAAATAGCGTAAAGAAATTTACTTAAATCAATTATAGAGTGGCAAACTATTATGTTTTGATGATATCTTTTTTTTAATATTAAAAAGTAAAAAACAATATCTTTGGGTTGATTTTTTATTTTCAATTTTCAAATATGACACGACAATCTTACTAGTTTCCTTGTGATAATTGACCATTAATTTTTATTATAAACTTACATTACAAGTTTTAATATAAAAGGCTGAATGACAGCCATATTCGATAGACACAAGATAATAAATAAAAAAAACTTTGAATAATTAAGAAGGAAAAAACAAGAGAAAATTAAAATTATTATAATTCTGACGTGGCAAAGCGTGAACAACACCTACAATAGCAAGATTGGTTCTTTGTTTTTAAGGGGATATTAAATCCAACTCAAACTACATTAGGGGTAAAGAAACGCCAGTAAAGTTACATTGTTAAACTAAGTTATCGAGACAAGTTTTTTTATGTCTTTTCTCAATAAAATACTCAATATAAAGAATAATACATAAAATTTGTTGGTCAAAAACAATAATAAAAAGATTAATAATGTGAGACAAATAATGATTAATATATGTATGTTGACCTCATATCACCGCATAGGACCTCATTTACGGAGAAACGCTCTCTACCAAAGATTTTTCATGTCAATTGCCATGGTGAAATAACTTATTCCGGAATGATTGTATCTTAGTGATGAGATAAGTGATTGAGAGCAATTACTCTCCTCAATGCCGAGCAAGTGAGGATCAACTATAAATCGAATGAATCCTCAGTATTCATGTCGCTCCATTCAAACACATCTCAAAATCCAATATAACAATAACATACACACAGTAAATCCAATATAACAATAACATACACACAGTAAATCCAATATAACAATAACATACACACAGTGTAATTCCACAAGGAGGGTAATGTGCGCAAACTATACCCCTACCTTGGGAGGTAGAGAGGTTGTTTCCGATAGACCCTCAGCTCAAGAAAATAAAACGAGTAACCACCGCAAAATACTAAACAAGGCATGACAATTATTGGGAAAGATAAGCTAAATTGTAGATCGAGTTAAACGTAGTCAATTAGAGAGAAACAGAGCAAATACTAAAAGCAATGTTTTTAGCAGTTTGGTAAGTAAATTCATGTGAGATAATTAAGGAACTCTGAAGCAGTAGCAACAGCACCTCCTGTAATGGCATCCATTACAATCTTGTCTCTGTTGTTGTTGCTTGCAGCAGATATGAGAGCTCCTGTCAACGCACCCCCAATCATAGCATTCTTCTGCAAACAGAGTAAACCAAAATGAATCGAAAAAAAGATATTGACTTGTTTTTTCAGAAAAGAAACTTCAAAATCTCAACCTTCATTCAGTAGGACCGGTGAATATTAACACTCGTCCAAATTAAATTACGTAGCACGTACCAAAAACGATCATTTTCAGTAAAAGAAAAGAGCAAATTAATTAGTCAGATAATCAGTTTCTGGTTTGCCATCCTATAAATACATAGAATGTACGATGGTCAGTACTAGTGAAAATTACACCTCGTTACAGAATGAACGTACACTATTTATAGGAACGTACGTAACACATACATATAGATTCTATTTCTTTCCTTCATTAGAACCATATGTACATACACTTATATTGCTACGTTATCATCCATACCTTGTCTTTTACACACCTCAAAGAAAGGGTCGACACAAATGTGTCGGTTTAACATAACTAAAGCCCCTCTCGGTGCTAGGTATCTTGCTGTTACAAAACAAGCAGCAGAGAATACTATGACTTAAGAATGAAGAAGATACAAAGACAAGATGAACTAGTTTGTCACCAGCCACCATAATAAGCAATCCTTACTTTGAGTCCATGACCAGAGAATCACTACTACAGTCAGTCGCTAGCATATTTTTTAAACATCATGACAAATTTAATAATCCTTCCGTCCCATTTTATGTTGAGGTGTTAGTATTTGGAGAAATAATTTTTTCTTTGACTTGGATTTTCTCAAACTCCTTTTATATTATTAACTATGTAAACTTGTACTTCTCATATATAAGTATAGGCAATCAACTTCCATCCGCTGAGCAAATTAATATAAAAATGCAGTACAAATTACCCAATCTTTGGTTCCACGAATTCTCTCCGCTCCATACTCCATTCCAGCGTATACCCCAGCAACAGTCCCTGATTAAAGAGACAACATTTGTTACATAATCCACTTGAAATTTCAACAAATTAGGAAACTAAGAACTTCTTTCTACTCACCCCAATAAGCACCTTCTTTACACATTTTCTTCAACTGCAATAAAGAGGTAAATTCAGTTAGAACGCAACAAGCATGTTAGTCGATCCGTTTTTTCAGTCAACGTTATTAAATCGTCCCCAATAACCACTTATGTTCTGTGGTGAATAATTGAAACATTGTTGGAGCAGAGTATAAGAGAAATGCTGCTCTTACCCCGAAACTTTACTTCAAAATCAATTTCAGGTCCGGGTAAGCTGTCTTTAAGATAAACAAGACAATTTGGTTTTACCAAGCTAGGCCATCAGTTTGCTACATTGTAGATGGTAAAAATATTGGCTACAACTTTTGTTTATTATGCATAAATTGATATTTGAGTGATAAGCCAATAAAGCAACATTTCAGGGGCATCACATAGAACGGATTAAACTATTTAGTCCCAGGTAGAGGAAAACTAGCCGAGCTATACAGTTGGATACGGAGGACATACGTAGGAGCCTGTAATTGGTACGATAATCAATAGGAATAAGGGTATGATTTGTGTGGCAAAAACATATTGTTTACCTCCCTCATCAAGACTGAGCTTATCAGCAGACACATTGTCAAGTAAAGAAGACTACACTACTCGAGAGAGATGCATATGATAAACACGGTAGAGAAATGTTATCCCTAGGACGGAAAGAATGATAGAAATTTGAGACTTCATTTTCCAAATTATTAGAAAACATCTCCCTTATATAGAACTGAATAGACAACACCTCTAAAACAATCAACTAGAATTTTGCACAAATATAATAAATGATGTACATTATTTGAAGCATGCTTACCGATTTCTCAAAGTTGTGACTCGAAACACTGCCTGCAAAGACCATGTTGATTGCAAAATAGTGAGCTGAATAGTCTGGTTATTTCTATATATAAAAGCTTGTAACTTAAAAACTTAGGAACTAACACTTTACCATAACATGAGAAAAAGATCAAAGAACAAAAATAGAATATTGGATTTTTACCTCAACTATTAATAGTGATAATGTTTAGTATAGTCATTGGACTGAAACAGTAAAAGTCTGAGGACATATGGAATTAACCGAGGTTATGAAAAATTGGCCCGATCACCACGGTTATTATAAAATAAAATAAAAAATAAAAAAAATAACAAGGAAAAACAGTATGGGGCAATTATAGCTGTCTATACAAGTTCATGGAATCTAACATAGGTCATATTCTAGTCACTCCAAACATATAATCAATACTTCCCCTGTTCCTAATTACTTGTCTATTTTTCCTTTTTTTAGTTGTTTTTGATTACTTGTCACATTTTGACAAAGCAAGAAAGAACAAAAATAAAATTCTCAATTGTACCCTCAATTAATTACTTTGAAAAACGTAAAACTTCTTGAAAATTTTTAGCTTTTAATTCATGCATTTCATAATTAATAGCCATAAAAAGGTAAATTCACTATATCAATCATTATTTTCTTAATCAATTCAAAAGTGCACAAGTAATTAGGGACAGAAGTAGTACTAATTAAAGATGAATGATTAATTTGAAATTAGGTATTCAAGAAAATGGAACTCGACCACTAAAAATCAAACCTCTAGCGACCATTCCATAAGTTTCTTCAGCAACAACTTTGGTGGCAGCAACCTAAAATTAGGATAAAATTAAGCACACCCATTTTCACAAGATCGAAAAAAAATGGAAGAAATGAAAATGAATTTAGAAAAAATTTACAGTGCCGATCTTCAAGAAAGCATCAACAGTGTGATTTAGAAAAGGGTTTCCCATATCAATGCAAACATCCACCTTTGGAGAAATCAATGATCCTGCAAATCGACTCCGAGGCATTTTTTCTTCTTGTTATCTTCTACACACTCCGATTTTCCTTCTCTTTTTTTTTTATCAGTTTTTGTTTGTTTCGCCTTTTTCGATGCATGCAAATATCGATGTTTGTGTCTAATAAATACTTCCTTCGTCCCATTTTATGACTCAGAGAGTTTAAGAAAGAAAAGAAATTTTTTAAAATTTGTGATTTAGAATGAATGATAGAAATTTGTGTGGCTGTAAATCATTTCATTAAGCTAAAATAGATATTTTATAGTTAAATTGTTACTTAATATAGAAATGTGTCATTCGTTTTGGGATTGACTAAAAAGAAAAGTAAGTCACATAAATTGGGACAGAGGGAGTAATGTATATTTATAATGATTTTTATTAATTAATTTAATTAATTTTTTAAAAAAAATTTATCTCTCTTTTATTTAGATGTTAATTTAGAGTTGTCAAATAGGGTCGGCCCAAGCTTCGCGGGCCAAGGAATTTGAAGGGCTAGTGCGGACCGGCTCTTCATTTGGAATGGCCTGAAAATGCTCAACTTAACTAACCCTAGAAGGGTCGAGGGCTGGGGCAGGCTAGCCCTTCTTCTTTTTTTCTTTCCAAACTTATAGTTCTATAACATCAAGAAAATGAGAAGATTTTCAAATCAAATATGACAAACAATGGTGTTGTTTCAATACCACTAGCAAAAAGTCTAGTGTAATTAGCATTTATCTCGCATACCAGATATGTGAGCGAGATAAGAGAGTGACGAGCACGATGGGAGGGAGGCGAGGGCGCAAAATTTGTCTATATATCCTAGATACATGCGAATCTACTTGTATAGAGTGTATCTATAATAAATTGATTTTGAGTCCATATATTCCGAGATATATGTATCTGGACGTACCAAAATCTGGTAAGATTCTTAATATTACAACATAGTGTGTATTTAAGTAATTAGATTATATACTAATGAGATTATTGTAAGTTATCCATAAATGAAAAAAAATTGGCCTATGAGCAGACCCTGATCAAGCCTCAAGGGCCAAGGGTTTATATGTGATGGGATTATAAGCCTTAGTTTCAAATGGGCTTGAAAAATCTTATCCCAACCCTACCCCAATAATGGGTTGGGTTGGGCCGAACCCATGGGCCAATCCCGTTTTGACGGCTCTAGATGTTATGTAAACCTATTTTACTTCCGAGTAAAAGAAGGAAAAATTACTTAAACATACAATTTATTTATCATAATCGTCAAAATTTTCTATCATTTGAAAAATTATAAAAATCTCCGATCTCTTGTATTCTTGGATACATCACTTTACACGATGTATCGAAACGTACGTGATGTATCAGGATAATGAGTGATATTATTCAAAACTGAGACGCGATATATTGGGATGTTAACTGATGTATCCTAAATTAAAATGCAATATAAAGGGTTATTTTGGGATGTATCCAGATTCCACCAAATTTTTAAAAAAATTGTAATAAAATGTAATTAGCTATTACCATTATGGGAAAGAATTCAATATTTTTTATTGGGTATGAACTCTGAATATGTAAAAGAATAGATGAGTTTATTTTTTAAGTTACGTGATATTTTTGAAATTAAGAAATTAATTTAAGAATTATTTTTTTGATTTAGTAAATATATATATTTGTTAATGAAAAGGATAAATATGCCTTATTTGTTAGATTATGGGTATATATATATACACACACCATTATTATATAAAATTATACAATTATTTAAACTTATATAAATATTGAATTTTGTCTCAAATGGACTTCAAACCACTAAACTCCATCCTAAGTGGGACACATCACCAAATAGCTTAAATTTCCATTAAATATCTTCAAATTTTAACGGAGGAAATGCATTTCAACAATGTAGCATAATTATTTGCCATGTGTTTGCATTAAATATCGTAAATATATCCATCATCAAGCAATGACAAGGAGCACATGTTACTATCGTAGTAGTTGACAATTGACACCAACGGTGCCTAATAGTTGAGATATATGGTATATTCAGTATACACTTTTAACAAACTAAACTATGCAGTTTTAATCCTTTTTTGTTCCAACAAACTCTGTCGGTTAGATTTGAGAGGCATTATGAAAAAAAAATATTAATAAGAAACGCTAAAAGGTCTTAATCAAATTCCAGAAATCACAATACATTAAGCTACACTATATACCAAACATAAATAATGAATAGCAAGAAGTAACACCTCAAAAGGTCACACCAGACAAATAAATAGACCCAAAAGAAAAGAAAAAACATCACTTACAAACGTGAGTACCTACTAAATCTTCTTTTTTTCCACAAATCCCGTGAAATATTCAATTATCCAAGTGTGAAAATTGAATCAAAAAAATTAAAATATAAATCGAATAGAATCTGATCTATAGACCAAGAAGGTACAAAATTGGGAACCCAGTCAAAATTTGGTATATTCTGTATTATGGTAGCAAGATGCTAAAACAAAAACCATATGCAACTCTAATTGTAGACTGCAAAACCTTGATCCCGGTAGAACATGAATAAGATCCTCCTCAGTCAGTGTTATTATGATACAAAAAGAACAAACTAAATCTGCAGTAATTTTACCTCATCTTGAAGCTTTCTGTAATTTGTTGAATGTAGAAAATGCAAGTAGAAATGAAGAGAGAAACAAAAACCTTCAAAAAGTTGATGTCGAACAAAATTGTGTTTTCTGTTTAATGCAAGATCATGGAGTCACTGTGGAAGAATGACTTGATTCGATCTTTAGCCCCTGCCTCTTTCTACAGTTCTTTATTACCAAGAATCCTTTGGCTTTGATTTCAGATCCAATACAGGATTTTATCCTCCACAACAGTTCAGTACAATGCCGATGAGAGGAATTAGAGGAGCTGATGCTACTCTGAACCTGAACATTGACTACTCTGTGACTGGATTCCCATTTGGCTTCTAGATAGGCAAGGGATCGCCATGGAGGAAGAGGCATTGAATTCTGTTTGAGTGAACATTTAGCTGCTTCTACCATAGCCTGAAGATACAGCTTAAGTTTTGTTACTGTGCCAACATAAACTGGTGGAAGACAACTCAAGACCACATTGTAGGATTTGACAGCTCTTGCAATTTCAAAGTGGCTCCGAAAGTCAAGGTCAATGATATACCTTTCGGAGCATCCATCATTTCCATGGGAGATCACCTCAATGTACTCGTGTTCACCTACATAACAGAGAGGAATGTAGTACAATGTCAACCAGAATTCTAGCTCACAAGGATGCTTGACAGTGCAAATTTAAATATTTAAATCACAAGATACAGCGACATGAACATGTTATCCAGTTGAAACTACTAGTAATACATATGGTGCACAATGCCACCACACCGTTCAGAGGCTACGGATACATTCTCAGTGGTTCAGACTGTAACATTTGTACAGTCAAAGACTTTCATACTTGAGCTAAATAATGTTCATAGTTAGACCTCTTAATATAGTAAACAGGAAAGAATTGAATTCAGAAAAAAGCATACCTCCAGGAATTTTTCCACAACCCTGCCACTTGGTTGCGCACATATCTGCATCATAACCGCAAGACTGGAGGAGCTTTGCTAGATAAGATCTGATGCAGCTTGCATTGCAAGTTTCGGGATTGCCAATATGAAAAGATTCGGTCATTGAAAGAATAAGGGAATGAACCACCATTGTTAGATCACTTCCATACCGATCCACTGAGTTCTTGTACAGCTGCAAAATGATACAATTTGCCATGAAGTTCCGTTATTAAGATTTTTTCCTCTTGTTGACAAATGAAGATACACTATTTAAGATTTAGCTAGGACCAGACCAACAGGCCAGCATGTAAAAGCTAGAATTTCAGTTGTCTTATGTCCGGAACTCTGTCATTTAGAAATTCGTTTCATTTGACTTATCTTCTATGTCACGAGGAGGAACAGTAATTCAAAGATGATATACAAATCATTTTTTCCAAGCCTGTAAAGGCTCAAAGCACTTCTGACTCCTGTTCTCTATTTATCAAAGACATTGTTCTCATCTTCAGACAAGTTTCGTTGATACATCAGACTGACGCGAATTATGCACAGGTAATTGAAAATACTCTAATTATTCCATTTCAAATTTTAATCCTCAAGAGAACACATCACAAGGATTATACTATCATTTTTTCAATTCGTTGATATGGGTATTGTCCAGGCTATTTTATATAAGTCTTCACTATTACATGAGATAACTTTGTACACTTGTACAGAAATACTTGAACAATTTCATTGCTAACCCCATGCAAGACTAAAATTCAATGACCACAAACATGCATATGTAAAAACAAGGATTACTCCAGTTCAAGCTCTAATTGTTCCTGGATAAAATCCTGATCTGTGCTATTCAAGCTCGCTACGTATACACCTACACTGAAACACTAGAATAAGTTTCACACCTAACACCTCTATCAGTGTTATCTAAGGCGAAAAGCACAAAAAAACTCTAAGGTCCGTGGGGGCTTTAAGCGCAAATAAAGTGTGGGCTTTAATAAAAAAAAGGCGCAAAGGGAGAAAAGAATACAAATATATATGTTTAGTCCAAGACTAATAATTATAAACATGAAAGAAAAATATATGATCAAAGAAATTGAAAAAAAAAATATGATAAAGTGAAATATCAATTCAGTAGGCTCCCCCTTCTTTGGCGATAAGGCTCATCAGGCGAAAGGTAGTTGTAGAGGAGCTCATTGGCAAGGAAACGTTTGATGACGACACTGAAACGCACATAAAGTGAGGTGAAGCGCTCAACACGTTTTGAGTCTCGCTTCTTGGCTTAAGCTCGCTGAAAGCGCGCCTTTGATAACACTAACCTCTATACCATATGCGAAACTGAAATCCAATGACAATATACATGTGTATACTATACATAGAGACGAGGATAACTCCATTTCAAACATTAATCGCTCTGCAGAAATTTATTATCTGTTCTATTCAAACTTGTCAAGATGCACCTAGACCTACGAGCATAAACATGTCTATTCACTGAAATGAAGATTGCTCCAACTCAAACATTAATTGCTCCAGATTAAATCTTTATCTGTGTTGTTCAAGCTTAAAGAGTACCTAGACAAGTTTGATCACCGAAGAAGCTACTTAAAACACATCACATGGTAATAAAAGAAAGAAGTCTGCTTCACCGGTAAGCAGAGAGGAGGGAAAAGATATTACCAGGTCCTACTGCAATCAGTTGCTTTAGAGATCTATTACAACAGTTCAAAATTATTCATTACCAGTCATTGTGATTCCCTAGTTACTGGAAAAGGAAAACAATCTCCCAGGAACCTGCTACTGACAGTCATGCCTTGTATACCCAGAAAACCGTCAGCAGGGTAAGTTTGTGTGTACAAAAAAAAGGGGACTATTATTGCTCACCCCTGAATTTGGTGCAGGATAGTAAGTTTGCATTTCCAGATGCTTGTACTAACACAGAATAACTAAATTGGGTATCTACCTACAGAGTGCAATTTCAAACAAAAAACATTGTCTAATTAGAACAATCACCAAAACTGAGTTGAAGTTAATGCAGGTGAATTGAGCAAAAACACTGCAATCATGCTTCTACATTGACTGTCCTTTTGTAACACACTATTATCAAAATTAACCTCCACTGTGAAGCACAATTGCAGTATTTTTCTTTCCCGTCTCTTGTGTAACTGCATTATTACCCCGTCTGTTTACGTACTTATAGTTGGTGCAAGTTTTTTAACCTACTAAGCTCCTGAGCTTGTTTGGTTTTTCTCTACTCCACGGAAACTTATTCTCAATCCATTAACATTCTCCTCATTATCTCCTATTTCTACTCCAACACACTCACCACAAGCTCTGAAAAGCTGTTGCTTCCAAAATTTATATTATGCATCAATTGAGAATTCCGATCAAAGCACTTACGCCTCCTATTTCCTATCTTTCAAAGACATCAATATCAATTTCAAAATGTTTTGACGGATTCAACAGTGACTTGTGTAATGCACAGGTGAATGAAGAAACTCTAATTATTCCATCTCAAATTTAAATCCTCCGGAGAAACCGTCATTTGTGCTATACTATTATTTCTTAATTTGTTGATACCTAAGTGTCTAGGCCAACTTGTGTACACCTCCACTATTATACAATTTAGCTTTGCATACACATACACAAAAGTACTTGAACAATTCCATGGCATACAAAACTAAATATCCAATGAGCACAAACATGAACAAAAATTAACAAGGATTACTCCATTTCAAGCTTTAATTGTTCCTGGATAGAACCGTTATCTACTCTACTCAAGCTCGCTACATATACACCAAGAGTACCAAAACACTAGAACAAATTTCACACCTAACACCTCTGTACAACCTACAAACTAAAATCCGACGAGGATAAACATTTCAATACATAGAGACAAGGATAATTCCATTTCCAACATTAATCACTCTGCAGAAAATCGTTACCTGTTCTATTCAAGCTTCCTTTATGCACCTAGACTAACGAGCATAAACATATCTATTCACAGAAATGAGAATTACTCCAATTCATACATTAATTGCTCCAGATTAAACATTCATCTGTGCTGTATAAACTAAACAATTTCACCAAAAAAAAATCAAAAGGCGATAAGCACAACATGTATAGAATACTCACCGAAATCGTATCAGCAAGAAGAGCGAGATCGGAGTAACCGGAATCATTATCACTGCTATACCTAGACTCAGCACCGGCGCTACTACTTTCCAGAAAGTCACTCACCATAGCAGCCAAGTCAGGTTCGCTCTCATGACTATAACAGCCACCACTTCCGACACGGTCGCCTCTATTCAGCCAATTTCCTCCTCTGCCGCCACCATTGACGACCACCGGAGAACGACGTTCGTTAGTTCTCATCTCCGGCGAATTAGATTTTTTTCGAAAAAAAGAGGGAAGGCGTCAATAAAGGCGAACGAGAATATAGGACTCTTTCTTTATTTTCTCTTTTGTCCGTTCAACTCTTTATTATGATCTCGATTCTTCTTAAAGAGAAGAAAGAAACATTAATATTAAAATAAGTACAGCGAATATTAATAGTAAAGCATTGAACATACAAAATATATTACATTTTTCCGTCCGATGTTCGAAGCCCATATTAAAATTTCAATTAAATTTGAATCGTATTTTGCAGAGTCCATTTAAAAGTGACACTCTCAAAATTTTCTTCATATTCAGAGTTCAAACTCGAGATCTAAGAATTTTCTTCATACCTAAAATTTGACTCAAATTAAGGATAAAACAGTTTTACCACTGCATCACAACTCATATTTGTAATCTTATATCAATTGAGTAACCAACAAGTTTCAAATATTCTGCTCCTTCCAAAAAGATCGTTACTATTATTATTATTATTATTATTTGAAATTGAAATAGTTTTTTTATTATTCATGTTGAATAGTCAAAAAAATATTATTTTAGTAAGTCTTTAGATACATATTTTATTGTTTGGTAAGATGGATACCCTAAAAATTTATTATTTTTTTGATTATCAGGTAAATTATATTAAAATTAGTAATTACTAGTATTAAAAAATTGTTATTTTTATTCTTTGAAATTGAAATCGTTTTGTTTTTTTGCTTTTCTCATGTTGAATAGTTAAAATGATATTATTTTAACAAGTTTTTAGATATACTTTTGGGGATTGTTTGATATGATGGGACGATGTGATAGATAGTTTTGAAATAAATATTTAATATTATTTTATTATTTAATATTATTTTATTATTTATTTAATTATTAAATTCGATATAAATTATATTAAGATTAGAAATTTATATTGGGATAGAATATATTGGTGAGAGTTTCAGAGCATGAAATAATAATATTGGAATAAGATATTTCTATTTGAAAAGTGAAATAATAATATCAGAATTAATTATCTCATAATAAAATAATGGAAATAACAAATACTTTCCGCAAGTCATTTTTATATTAAATAAGATTGAGAATATTTTATAAGCAACTACTTCGTCATAGAAATTATTATTATTTTTAATATAACAAATCAAACTGTCATAGAAAATAATTCAAGATAATTTGTATTTATATAATTAATTCCAACATAATTTATATTCAAACCAAATAATATCGCCCTCGAGATTATTATTTTTACTATAAAATGATAATTTATATAGTTTTAAAATTAACATATGCATTTAACCGAAAATTAGATGAATTCATTCTCCTGAACCTTCTCAATCATTCTTTTTGAAGGATATAGAAATTTTTTAATAGTAATTGCATTATTGTTTAAAATCATTAAATTATTTTTAAAAATACTTAATAATAACACATCAATAATTGGACTAGACTAGTAGCTCACCAATAATCATTTTTGTTATAATAATCATCCACATTAAGTTGATTATTTGTTAGAATTATTACCTTTTTCCCATTTTTCTCTTTAAA
>JAJOOO010012476.1:0-12286 GCA_029582685.1 Solanum piurae | reverse complement strand
CCTCAATATTATGTTAACTTTATTGGTAATCTATGATCAAATAATCATTTTGGATCTTACTTGGAATTGAGCAATCAACATTTATTACCACATGAATTAATTTTATTAACTCTATATAGGTGCTCAAAAACTTTTGCTCTCATAGGTCAAGTAAATTAAGTGCTTAGTACTTTCATGTTTTGTTAGCAAAGTTAAATTATTACTCCTTCTGTCTCATATTAATTGATCATCTTACTAAAAATAGTTGTCCCATTTTAGTTGATCACCTTACTAAATCAAGAAAATATTAATTAAAATTTTCTTATATTACCCTTGCATTAATTCTTTTTTAAAGTGTTCATATTTGTTTGTAAAATTCCCAAGAAATTTTTGAAGAGGTGAATGAATAAAATTATTTTTTTGTTTATGATTTTTCAATATGCATATAAAAAGAAAAGTGATCAACCAGGACAAGAAAGTAATAGGGTTGGGTAACAACTTTTTGACAATAACCAATAATTAAAGCCCCATTTTATGGAGCCTACACGGGATAGGTTGTTGTTAATCAATAATTAAGTTGTTTTAGGAGGTAATTAAACCGGTGCTCACTTGTCAACATTGATTGACTTTATCCATATTATCGAAATTAAATTAGTATCAGTGGTTGATGACAATCAACAACTGAAACCAAACTTTAAAAAAAATTAAAATCTTTTGTTCTAATGTTGTCAATTTTTCTCACGTTGATTTTGGAAAGAAAGAAAAAAATGTAGAGAAAATTTGTGTTTGTGATCATTTAGTCAAAAAATTATGTTTGGGGTTGACTATTGGTTCCTATCATGAGCCTGAGTCCAAATTAGTTTAATTTCCCTTTCTGACTTTTTTCCCTCTTTCTTTTTTTGCTTTCTTTTATTTTTGAAATTTCTCAGTAATGAATTTTGGGTTTCTTAATATGATTGTAATAAACTATATATTCCCCAACTTTTGTAATAAATCATGACTATAAAAAACTACTGAAGAGCCATTTTCTTCCCAACTTCCATGATAGTTGTCAAAAACTCCCACTTTACAGCAAATTGCTTTCTCTATCACCCTACACATTTAGTTTCTGAAACTTATCGATCTACTGATAAAAAGCTAATGCCAAACTTACATATGTTCTGCCCAACATCATCTACATTCAAATCGACGAAGCTAAAAAACTCAAATAAGTAGTGCAAACGAGGAGTTAGAAAGAGCATCCAACTCAACTAAATAACCCAATGAATAGTCTAAGGAGAGCGATAAGGGCAGTAGGATATGGAAACATGATGGGTTGATATATTATTGATAGAGGTTCCATCCAATAGTACATTGTATTTCAGGATTCTGCAACACTCAGACCGTATAGGTCATGGAAATATTTGTCCTTTACATGAATTTGATACAAACACTAAACATATAATAATGCATATTACTTTTAAATCTCTTGCTCTCTCTGGCAAGGGGCACACACTTTTTATTTGCAGCACTATAGATCTACTGCTTAATTACCAGTACTAAAAAAGTTTAGAAACACAGACTGGCAGATGGAGATATAGTATTGGCAGATTCTTTCGAGGGTTGGTCTTTAAGCATACCCTGTGTGCCACAATGAACCCCGGGCATACCACTGACCTGGATTGAGTTGAGACCTGCAATAACACCGTCTGTGCCACTCTGTGCAATAACCCCATCTGAGCTAGTCTGTGCTACCAATTTAACACTCTCGGCTTTTGCTTTCATTCGAAGTCTCTCTGCTCTTGAGCCAATGACCTGTCCCAAGATAGAAGCAGCAATGGTTAATGCCATAGCTGTTTTGGGCATCACAACTGACTTCCTCAGCATAGCTATGAAGGGAACAGCAGCATGAACTGCAGTAAACCATGAAAGTGAAAATTTCTCAGTGTGCTCTCTCCATATGCCTAGTGGAATATTAGCTGCCATGCCCAAGGCTCCAATAACAAGCATCTTTGAAGATAGTGGTTGCGGCCGCACAGTCTTCACAAAAGCAGTCCTGGAAAGGGCAGCCCTGGCTGCAACAATTGCAGGTGGGCATTTGAACTTCATTCCAGGAGGCAGCTGAAAAGCTGAGGCCACAAGTGGGAGAACACCGCTAACAGCTCTATAAGATTTGGCGATAGGACAGTTGCCTGACTCCAACCACTCATTTCCCATTGCCTCGTGCTTAGAAGATTTGTCCTGGAAAAAAAAACAAAGGATGAATAAAGAAGGCAAACTTTATAAGATGCCATTTTGCAGAAAAAAATGCAGCACTCTTCATCAAGAAAACTTATGGGCAATTTCTTTGAAAAAATTCCACACTCGTATGATTTCACTTTGTTAAGGCACATTCTCAACATCTAGCAGAAACAACAATAACTTGTCAAAATAAGTTGTGAAATGATACTCCAGAGAAGTTTGATCAAATTAAACCAATTACTATGAAACATTTATGATAACTATACCATTTTGTTAATGCCACTGTCTAACTTTATAGTTGACAGTGGACAGCCACTCAGTGAAGCCCACCTGTTGCTCAGAAAAGAATCCAGGAGGGCCATATACCAGAATATTTTAATCTTCTAACGTTGTGAAACTTTACCTACAGTGTCTAGAAGTCATCATTTTACCCTACAGAAATTCAATTCACAACTAACAATAGACTAGAACATTTACATGCAGAGATGAGCAAAAAGGCATTTTCACCAAAAATAATCAAGAGACTGAGTATTCTATAATGAAAAATCCAAAAGTCAATATCAAGAATTAGAATCATGATCACAATATTAATCACATTATAACATCATTGGGTTCTTCAATACACGTATTCTTGTTAATCACAGCAAACAAACCTGAGAAGAAGGCTTTTTCTTTTTGGATGACTCCGGCTTCTTCTTCTGTGAATTCCATTTCCGAGAGAAAGAATCAAAGCTAAAAGGACCTCCTGCTCCGAATGAAGACAAACTTATGGTGGCAGCTTTTGCAGCTAAAGGATTAAATTGAGGGGAAGACACTACTTCAATGTTGTCATTGGAAAATTGAGACCTTCCAGAAAGTGGGACAACCCCATCTTTTCCATGGAAGACTTTAAATGCCATATCGAAGTTGGGGCCATCTTCAAAAATTGGACCTTTACCTCCCTTTACCTGAAAGTTAATAGAGATTAAAGTGTGAAACAATGAGGCATTAGAAGCAATAATTAACCATATCGCTAGTATAAGAACAAAAGAAAATAATGACTAGCATGTTAATATTTTTAAAAAATTGCATGTTTATGTTTAAACAGTACACCAGCACATGGATAACCATATCACTTGAACCACCAAGTATAAGATTAAGAAACAATAACTTACAGGGCTGGGAAAGTTCAGAGCAGAAAAGAAAGAAAAGTTTGTTGGCTTGTTGATGTTACTCAAGAACGGGCATCTTTGAATGTCCTGGCCATTGAAGGAGCAATCAGATGTCTCCTCAGTCTGTGTTCTGAAGAAGAACTCCATTTCTTTTGATCCTAGACAAATATATCAGCAAAGAAGACTGTTAAAACAGGTACGAAATGTTGATACACATATTAGAAACTGGGTGTGGCATTTATGTCCATGTTTTATATGGATGTCATTCACGCGAAAATAAAGACAAACAATTACTACGCCCGAGTCCCAAACAAGTTTGGGCAATATGAGTCCTCATTAACCATGTTTCTCCATTTAAATTCATCCATTATACGAAGTGAAAAGAAAAATGAAAGTACTAGAAGTTTCTATATTTTCTACTAACACAAAAATCTTGAATAGAGCTAAAAGCTCCTGAAAAATTTAGGAACTAAAGCAAATGTACTAACATAACTAAATCATGAGTTGGTAGATTCTATCACTTAGCAAAAGAGTTAGAATGTTAGATGACTGAACTGGACAATCTACCTAAAACTGCACAATACCTGTATCGTCCATATTCTACCAAGTTACTCAGAAAGCAATTCAGCAAACGTAAAAGTTCCAGCAGTCATTGATACCTAGTTTGGTATTTTAGTATGTCCTAAGTTGTTCAACAATAGGCTCCTTCAAGATATCCCCTTTATCAAATTATCAACTAGATTGTCAAAATCCATTTATCTTATGAACTCTTTTACTTGGTTTTAATGACATCTATTCGTCAATCCTCTCTATACAATCTTCTTCCTCACAGTTAAATCGAAACTTTTTTATCGAGCAATTCGATTAAATCATAGCACAATCAATTAATTCCAACTTCCTCAACACATAAGAACCTATTATCCCCTTTCCACCCCAAAACCCCTCTTTACTTTCAATTTTATTAAATAACTACTATAATTTAGCTCATCTCTTTCTGCCTAATTCTATATCATCAACTACAGCAAGGTCAAACATCAAAATCCATCAATATCCCCCAAAACAAAAACCAAAAAAAAAAAAACTAATCTCAGCTGTTACATAAAGAAGATCAGCATCCCTAGATTTATTCGAATTCCTGCAAACACAACCCCCAAATTAAAGCAGAAAATGAGCAATATTCAGCAAAATTGAAACAAAGGAATATATCAACATATACGCAAGAGAAATAACGAGAAATCGAATCGGGAGCTACCGGAAAGAGAGGCAAAAACTTCCGAATTCCGATGGTCGCCAGAAGAGTTGCAGAACGAGCCGGCCACAAGCAATTGAAAGCGTGTGGTTAACACAGATCGGAGCAAATAGGGAAGGAAGATCGTGGTGGTGAGATTTTGTGGCTATTTTTTCTATATAGAAAAGTCAATGTTTATTATGACCGGTTATAACCGGTGTCAGGTCACAGCAGTATTGGTTGAACCGAAATGGTGGTCCTGCACACGTAACAAACGTGACAGGGTTAAAATTGTCTTTTATCAATTTATATATTTAGTAGTAGTAATACATTCAACTACTCTCCACTACCAAATTCTTTTTATAGAAAAAGGATGTTTACCTAATTTGATTTATATTAGGAAAAAAGAAGAAAAGGTTGATTAGAATAGGAAAAAACAATTATCTAATTTGATTTTTATATTAGGAAATGTTGATTTTAGGATAATAATTTCCAAAAAAAACTTATGTGGATATTATTAACGGTGATCAAATCTACGGAGGAAATCTTATGACTATAAAAGGAAAAATGGACAACTAATATGAAACAGAAGAAGTGAGGCTAGAAACTAGCCGTCGTAGGATTGAAGACTTGTGTCATATCGTGTAAGGTGTAGGGGCGTAGCTATAGTTGGACACCCTTCGTCGGAAAATTACGATGTATATATATGTCAAACTTTAAAGTTGGACATTCTTGACAAAAGTTATGCCTCTGGAGTAGTGGTAATGGGTGTCCATTTGAACTTGGAGAGTTCAAACCTCAAATAAGCACAATATTTTTATTTTATTTTGACAGTCACACACCATTATTCTTGGACATCCTTAATAAAATGTATGGCTCCGTCACTGATAAGGTGTTCTAACTCTAATGAACTCACTTATGAAGGGGTAAAACCATTACTATACTACTTAAAGGACAAATTACAGAAATACACACATTTTGTTTCACTATTTCCATTATCCCCTATTACGTTTAAAAATCTCCAAAATCTCTTATTTCTTTAATGTATCTGAGCTGCATATTAATGTATCCGAGCCAGTATTTAATGTATCCGAGCTACATATTATGTATCCGAGCTAATTTTTAATGTATTCGAGCTACATATTAATGTATCCAAGATGGTATTTAATGTATCCGAGCTTCAATTATTGTATCCGGTTTTTTAAAATTTTAAGGGATTAATTTAATTAGAAACTTATTAGGGATAGATTATAATTTCATATTAAAACTATATGATTTATGTAATTTATACTTACTTAAATTATGCTAGAGTGGTAAATATTATTTTATTCTTAATTAAATATTTTAGATTTGAATTTTGAATATGAAATTATTTTTAATGAAGAATATTTCACCCTAAATAAAATTTCTTGAAATCTAAATATCAAACCTCAAAACGAATATCAAATAGGACTGAAAACTCCAAAAATAATGATGATGAAAAGAAAGTCGCCAAAGTAGAGCAATCTTGACTAATCTTGTGTATTTTTCTGAGGCATGGACCCTTGAGGACAAATCCTAATTAATAACATAACCAACAACAATGTGCTAACCCATCTTATTCTACTAGCTACAAAGAAAAAAAGTGTATCTATGAATTTTTCTCCGCTTTATTAAAGTCAGAGTTACTGTAAAGTTTATGTATTCAAACGAATTCAATAATAAAATTTATATTTATTTATTTATTAAATTATTAGGTGTTTGTTTAATCCTCATTGATTTCTAGGAAAAGGATAAAGATAATTTTATCTTTTTGCTATTTTATCCATGTATAAATTACAGTACATAAATTAGTTGTTTCATGTTAATAATGGTATAAAATAATATTAAGTTATATATGATTCGAATCATAACCAAACATTAGATAAAAGTTATATCAAATGACAGTGTGAATGTTTGAATCACATCCATAATTTCTAGAGGAGCAACTCTCACTATTTCCCCTGATATTAAGAATTTGAATATAACAAAGCTATTTTATTAAAATAAATAAAAGAATTAGTTGATCAATAAAGAATTAAATTCAATTAAATTTAAATCGAAAGTATTTTTAAATCAAAAGGTGGAAGAAGAATATTTTTAAGCCATTTTTAATAGGTTAAGGATGTTTTTGATAATTTTTCCCCAAAATCAAATTGTACTATTAGACTTACAAGGTCACGAAGATGGCATAATACAAAATTAAGCTCAGTTCGTTTCTTTTTTCCTATTAAGATAAGTTATGACATGTTCTTTGTCAAGAATCCCAAAAGGGCTTGTATATGGCTATTTTGAAATCGTTACTCCTTCATTTCTTCTTGTTATCATTTGTTGATTCTTCTTAATTTATAGATTATAGAAAGTACGCATGGTCTAAAAGAATAAAGTGTCTGTAAACTTTGTGACCTTCTCGAGGTAGAGAGGCTTAAGACCTTCTATATTTATTTAAAATTTAAGCTACAATTAAACATTATGATCTACAAATTCACTGATATCACTAATTGGGTGACCAAAAGTACTAATTGATAAAATTCCAATTTTTATTTTTTGTGATATACCTTAATACATTTTTATTTATTCTAATTTTTGTTTTTGTGATATACCTTGACACATTTTTGTTTATTCCAACTACATACACCATTTATATTCCAAATTTTGTTTTTAGTTACATTAGGAAAATGTTATTTAGTTGGTGCATCAACACTAACATTTTCTCGACAATTCAAAAAAATAAAATGTTAAAAGACAATCCTTCCATCAGAGAGTTATGATGGATCAAGGATTACTTGGAAAAGATCTGTTCGAATTATAATCACACTATCATTATAGTTAATTTTACTATAATTAACTAGTTTAATCTATAAAACTGTGTAGATTTTATGTTGAGTTATTTATTGTTATTTTCTTTTATATGGTATTGTTTTGTATTTCAGACCTTGATATATTTCTTTGAGATGAATGTATTCGTAATCTTTTAGTCTTTTATGACTTGTTAAACTTGATCTTAGATCGTGGTTTATCTTTTGTTGTACTTCTAAAGTTATTTTCAACATTATTTTTGTTAAACTTATTTAGTTACATTAAATTTTATCACATTTGATTATTGTATTTTGATTTGCTTGACTTTAAAACAAATTAAATAGTGATAATGTATCTAAATCCTTTTCGGTGAGATAGTTCATGTAGTCAAGGTTATCATTAGAAAAGATTGAATAGTAAAGGAGTAAAGTTAGTCTTCCTCCTATGAAAGCAACAAAATCTAGTAGCTTTGACATAGATCATTTATTTGTGTTAATAATTATTTATTATTTATAAATAATTTATTAAGAAACTAATAAGTTTCTTTTCTAGAATATATAAACTCAAAATTCTAGTATCGTCTTTAGTATTGTATGAAACATGTCAAGTTTAAGAGAATTTCAAATGTATTCTGTCTAAACAGAAAGCAAGAATCAACGTAAATAACATAGAATTTGAATAATAATAAAATTTTAAAATTTGATAATCTATACACTATCACTATTATCTTGGTAGGTACTCAACGAGCACAAAATGATTATGGTGTGACATTTTTTGGCAAGTAACTCAATACTACATGATTACTAGACTTTTTTGAACAAATACCATAATTTTATTTGTATTTTTATAGCAATTAATTTAAATATACAGATTTACTAGCCTTATTATTCTAAGCTCATTTATATTTTATAGCAAGTTATTTGTAAAATACAGATTTACTTGTCTTATAGGAATTAATACCATAAGTTCATTTGTATTTTTTAGCAAGTAATTTATACATTACAGATTTACTAGTCTTATATGAATTAATACCATAATTCCACATCTCCCTTTAGGCCCTATATAAAGTTCTAAATGGTATCAATAATTCTTACTTTCATATTATACAAAAATTCAATAGTGAAGAAAACATGAAGAGTTTCATTATGTCTTTTTTTTTCGCTATGATAATTTTTTTTACTTTGTTTAACCATTCACTAGGTATGTATTTTTTCTTTCAATGCATATGGAATTATTTTATCTACAATCATGTGTTAGAATATTTATTTTCATCATTCATCTTTTTAATCATATCGTTTAATATGTAGTCTTCTCATTATTTTGTATCAGGTGATCCTAAATTTTGTCCAGGAACTTTCACGGCTAATGATGTATGTGCTAATATTGATTGTGGAATTTTAGCTCTATCTCACTGGCCAGCAAGTTCGATGCCTCATAGTTGTACTTGTGCTGCTTCGGGAAATAATCAAAGTCTTTGTACCTGTCAAATTGTTTGTTAAGCAAAATAATTCAATAAAAATGATTATTATTGATGTTTATTGCATAATTATACAAGTCTATTGAATGATTGAGAATAAATAAAAATATAAGTTCTCATATATATAAACCAAACCATATATGAAACGACAAATTATTATAATTTGTATGACATGATGATATTATGAACAATATGTGATAACTCTCTTATATTACTAATGTATGTTAGATTCACATGACAAGGAAAAACGAAAATCACTTATCAAGAGATGACAAACCTCACCAATCATAACAACACTACATAGGAGCCTTGGAACCGCAGGCTCTCATAATTCTCAACAATAATATTAAGATGAAATGTCAAATTTAAATAGTTATAAAGATATCCGTCAAGATCAACTAATATCATGTGGTTAAAGCTAAAGTTATTGGAGGTAACCTACCAAAAAGTGCACATTAAATTACCTGCAAATTTGGAACGTTGAGGCAGGAAAAATAACTTGAATAACTATCATATCTCAATTGTTTGACTAAGTTTCATTTGATTATTTGATTATTTAATTTTTATATAATAAATTTTATATTTTATTTTATGTTTATGTATTATTATTATTTTATTATTTTATGTATTATCTTTCAGAATTAGAAAAAAAAGTAACAACGATATTTTTGCAAGATTAGAAAAAAAACAATTAAAGATTTCAACCAACCAAAAAAATGTATAATATTGATTGAAAATTTGAATATTAATATTTAAATTTTATAAAAATAAAAATTTAATTTTTTTAAGAGATGTTTAAACTAGTTACTCTCAATAGAATAATCTTAATATTAAAAGTATATTTATATTTGCCTTTTATCGTAATTTGACTCTAAAAACACTTTTTAGGAAAATTAGCCAAACACAATTTACTTATAAAAAGCCTTTCCAAATGAATTAGCCAAATTGATTATTTTTTTCAAAAGCATTTTTCTGAAAAGTTATTTTTAAAAAATGCTTATGAAAATAAGTAATTTTTAGCAGTAATTCCAAACGGACTCTTAATCACTAACTATATCATAAACATGCACAATGCAACGTATTTATAACAAGTTTATATTTCTCAATCTAATATTTAGTTCTCCTTAATTTTTAGGACCCGTTTGACCCCAAGTTTTATTAGGAAAAAATTTAGCCGTTGGCATTTGACCACATAACTTGGCAATTTTTTTTGCCAAGAATCCAAAGTTTCCAAATACTAGAAAAAACTAGTTTTTGGAAACTTTAAAAAAATTAAAAATTACCCCAAACTTTTATATTTTATAAAAAATACCCATCAGTTATTACTTCCTACTAATATATATCTATAGGAATAATTTGTTACTACCTCCAGCGAAAAAGTTCAAGTTATAATTTGAATGATAAAATTGAGAAAAAAAGAACAATTTTTTTAATAGATTGTAATTATAATCGAATCAAACTAATATTTATCTACCATATCTATCCATTGTTTTTAATTTAATAACCTGCCACCAACCACTCTACCTATTTAACTATAGACATGCCTCTTTGAACAACTATGTATTAGACATGCAGATGAAAATAGTAGTTGCTTGTGTCGTATTACATAATTTTTTTGCATGAAAATCAAAGTAGTGATGAAATATTCAGTGAACATGAACGTGATGATATGGTTACTGATGAAGATGACGAACAATCGACTAAGAGTAACAATATAATTTCATCTTCTCAGTAATCTGATCTAGAAATGAAAGCTTGCTGGGAGGAGATTGTTCGTAGAATGTGGGAAGATTATATAAATGAATAGATTGTTCAGGGAGATTGTTCGTAGAATGTGGGAAGATTATATAAATGAATAGTTTATTACTGAATCAATGACAAGTTTGAATATGCATTAATGTATTGCTCTTGCCTATATTGTTATTTTGTTGTTGATGGTTGTTATCAATTATGTTATAAGGTTATTTTTAATAGAACATATTCATTATAAATAGATAATACAAACTTATGGGTATAGTTTTAATAGTTTTTAGAACTTATGGGTATAAATCATATTTTTTGAAATATTTTTGGAGAAACTTGAAGCCAAACACATGATGTTAACTTGAGAAAAACTTGGCTCAAGTATTATTTGGCAAAAAGATTTAGAAACTTGGGGTCAAACGCTAGCTTAATAAAAATAGAGAAAATTGTCAAATGCACCCCCTCCCCCCCAATCTATTACCGGATTCCTAACTACACACTTAAACTTCACAGGGGTCCTATCACCCCCCTGATCTTTTATTTTTTTCCTTATTCCTTTCTTTCTTTCTTCTTAATAGAAATCTTTTTCTTCTTTGAGATCAAATCTGTCCATCTCCCGTTATTTCTACGTCGTTGCCGCCGTTGCTATCTTCACCGGATGTACCATAGAATTTTTGTATTCCTCTTGATTCAAATTTGTGTATAGAATTAGTAATATTTGAAAATCAACTCTTTATAGATATTATTGGAGTTGTTAATCATCCTTGTACATGGTCAATCCACTAAGTTGATTCGGTTGGCAAATTCTTATTTTGGTTCTTTGAAGCTCCAAATTTGTAATTTTAATTCAAACCAACGAAGAATTTTAAATTTTCAATGAAACTCAGATTTGATTTTAAGAATAAAAATGTTTTTGGCTATGGTGATTGAAAACAACAATGGAGTGCTTGTTTGTACCATCAAGAGGCCTAAGATCTGCATCTCGATATGTTCACATGGTCGAAAAGTTTTTCGAGTGGGCTTGCCGGATTCAACTTTTCTTCATTGTTATGTATTCATTAACTCCAATTTGAAAAATTTGACATATGCATTCATGAAAATAATCTTAATACCAATCAAGTAATGGGCGAAATGACAAATGTGAATCAAAATTCTTGCCGACCTTCTCCTTTTCAAGATTGTAGTGATCGATTGACCTTTAATTTGGTGTTTATAGTAATGGAGAAAATGGTGAAAATATTTTTGAGTTTGGAAAGATGGTGAAAAAATAGAAGAAAAAAGTAAAGAATAATGAAAAAATTGAAGAAAAATGTTTTTTAATGGATTTTCCATGTGTCAAAATGTGAGTTTCACCCATCAACATAAATGTGGTTGTGACTTTTTAAGGATACAATAATTTTGATTTTAAATAATTCAGAAGATGATAGAACCCGTACAAAATTTAAATATGTAATTAAAAATCCGATAATAAATTAAAGGGACATTTGACCATTTTCTCATAAAAATAAGAACAAAGGTATGAATAATGTGATGGTAGAATTTGGTGAGTTTCATTTTGAGAAGGTCAAGTTGAGTTGGTGTTACCGGTTATAACCGGTTTGAACAAAATGATGCGCACGTAGATCGATGCACTTGGGGATATGGGAAGTCTTTTGTCATTTGTTAATATTT